>JAFVLL020016777.1:0-14132 GCA_021397915.2 Tor tambroides
ATTTGATTCAACAAAATATTTGTTACACACAAACCTTTAGGCTACAGCGGCCTAACATAAACTATGGAACATAAAAGAAGATCATTTGAGAAACATCTCAATATTTTTTGTTCATGCAATGAACGTCACTGCTAACCAAAACAGATTTTATTCTTAAGTTGTCCAAAGAAAGTAAGTCATTCAGGTTTGAAATTCCATGAGGGTGAGTAAATGATGACAGAATGTTTTATTTTTTTTGATGAACTTTATTAATAGTTTTACTCTAAAGAAAATACTAAAACTACCAGCAGTTGGCAGTAAATGTCTTTATGAGTCATTCATTCATTTGATTCGTTCAAACGGCTGATTCATTCAGGAATGAAGTAAATGGGCTACTGAATCATTGGTTCACACGATTCGTTCAAAACGCAGATTCATTCAGAAACGTAACGGCTATGTTTCTCACAGATGCACAACAGTTCTGCTGTGGCTTTATAGGTGATATTTTCATTGACAAAATTGAGCAAAAATATAATATTGTGTTTAAAATAAAACAACATTAACATTATTTACTGAACTGTTGTATACAATCACATTTGCACTTGTGCTATTGCACTCGTGTGATATTGCTCTCGCTGCTCGTGTTATATAGCTCATATCCTGTGATATAATATGAGACAAAAACTCATACGGGGCGTTTTTTGCCCCAGTATCTTGAATTTTAGGACATAACTGCATTTAAGGAGTTGTTGCCCTGCATCATATTTGTCAATCAACTATATGAAATATAAGATGACGTACAGGTCTGGGGGTGGGGCCAGTACGTTAACTGCATTTAATGACGTTAGTATTTCGTAACTGATTAATTAACGCAATAAACTGACACAGCCCTAATTCCATTATATTCTATCTCTTCATCTCGTCAGGTTCATATGGAGGCACAGGACGGAGTGGGATCCATGTGGAGTTCTCAGCGCTGTCCTTCTATTTCCGCTCCTACGGTGACCTGACAGCGGATGAGCTGGACGCAGTTTGTGCATTTCTGCACGGCAGAGTGATGGCACAGGAGAGGACACAGCTGTACCAGCTCAAAACCTGCTTCAAAGCCTTCCGCAGGTCAGACCCACTCATTCATGATTGAGCTTTAATGTCTTCAGGAAATCACAATATCTGTACTGTCTCTGAGTGTATGTGTTGTGTTTGTGTGCAGCGTTGCGTACCGTAACTGCAGTCAGTGTATGGATGATCTGGAGGAAAGCAGGAGTCAGGCTCTCAAAGAGCTGCTGCGCGATTATTTCGACAAGAGGAGAAACCTGGACCTGAGCAAACACTATCAGGAGGAAGAGGACGAGGAGGAGGAAGAGCTCAACAAATACAAGGTGTGACTCTTTTACGGTTTTGTTTATGACGTGAACTCTCATTTCTATCTCTGAATCCTGTTGTTGTATTTTGTTCTCAGATGAGGGACTGGGAGGCTCAGATCTGTGCGGACATCAGAGGTTTCCTGTCCAGTCGCAGCGATGAGAAGTTCTCCGGTCGAGCCGTGGCCAGAATCTTCCATGGCATCGGTTTGTTTCTTCTGACGTTTTTCTCCAGCTGTTGTCTTTTTTTCTTTTCTTTTTTTCTGGGGGCAGGTTGTTTCAATATGTGTTTCTGTGCCCCCACAGGAAGTCCATGTTATCCAGCGCAGATGTACGGACGTGACCGAAGATACTGGAGGAAATATATTCAGCTTGATTTCAATGAGATCATTCGTTTAGCTACACAGGAGATCATTAGATCATGGTAACATGATCTCATGTTCATCTGTATGAAAATGATGCTACAATCTGAATTAATTTATTTGCGTGGATTGTTATCATTTTAAATGTTCATGTTGTGTTTTATAACTTTATATACAATAAAGACTGTTTTCCAGAGTTGCTGAATAAAAGTGATCCATAAACACAGCAGTTGTAGTTGCTTAGTCTCCCCTGAAGTGGGCACTGCTGTTTTTTGTTCTTTGTGTGTGTGTGTGTGTGTGTCAGTCAAATACAGGTACATTTTTAAGTCAATTGACACATTTACACTAAACAGTCCCAAGCATTCAGCATGTATTAATTTTTATAATCATATGTATAATGTAAATTCATCACAGGCTCACGTCTACCTTGATTAGATGCGTATATGTTTTATGTGGTATCTCCTACTGTAATTACAGCCAGCACTTAAGAATATAGCTAATGTGAATATAAAAACCAACTCCAGAGTCATAAAATAATCACCCTTAAGTGTGTAGTAATTTATTTCTAGGATTTTATTTTTTGACAAGAGTAAATAATTTTAGAAACAATAGAATAAGAGTTTTAGCAATTCTTTTTTGTAATAACAAACGATCATTTGAATTTAATAAAGAACCAGAATATTATATATAGTAATACATTTATTTTTACATTTCTATCAAAATAAAAATGTAGAAAATAGAAATTAAAAAAAAATATATATATAAAATGCCATAAAAAATGCATTGGCTGTATAATGAAATGCTTCAGAAAAACACTCGTCTACTAGCCAGTTGATAACTTAGAGTTTATTTTTTCTTTATATCAGCCTTCACTAATATTTCCTTGTTAAATATGAACTCTTACGAAAATGTAGTTTTTGCAAAATGTATCAAAAAGCAGATTCTTAGTCATTGTGTTGTTGAATAGATCAGAATTTCCAAGTTAATGACTGTTGGTCTAAACTGTATTTTCTACAGTTTTCAGTACAAGGAATCAGTGTTGTGTGTCAGTTACATGTTGTACATGTACTTCACGTCAGCTCGTTCAATCGATTCATCCTGTGTGGACAGAATGTAACAGATACAAAAACATTATACAAGAATAGTTCATTCAGATGTGTATTTGTCATCATTTACACACCCTCATTCTGATGGATAGATAAATCATAGATACATAAATGCATCACAAAGGTTTTATAGTTTAGGCTTGGCAGCTCACATGGAATTGATGTTAGTGGTGTTGAAATTCTGCAGCAAAGCGATGATATCTCAGATCATTATCTAGTCTTGTGTAAACTCCATATAGCTAAAACTGTAAATTCTACTCCTTGTTACAAGTATGGTAGAACCATCACCTCTACCACAAAAGACTGCTTTGTAAGTAATCTTCCTGATTTATCTCAATTCCTCAGTATATCCAACAGCACAGAAAAACTTGATGTAACAGAAACTATGGACTCTCTCTTTGCTAGCACTTTAGATACAGTTGCTCCTTTACGCTTAAGGAAGATCAAAGAAAACAGTCTGACTCCGTGGTATAATGAGCACACTCGCACCTTAAAGAGAGCAGCCCGGAAAATGGAGCGCAGATGGAGGAAAACAAAACTAGAGGTATTTCGTATAGCCTGGCGGGAAAATACCCTATCCTACAGAAAAGCATTAAAAACTGCTAGATCTGATTACTTTTCATCTCTTCTAGAAGAAAACAAACATAACCCCAGGTATTTATTCAATACAGTCACTAAATTAACAAAAAATAAAGCATCAACAGGTGTTGACATTTCCCAAGAGTAGAGCAGTAATGACTTTATGAACTATTTTACTTCCAAGATCGATACTATGAGATAAAATTGTAACCATGCAGCTGTCAGCTACAGTATCGCATCAGATAGATCCCACTATAGATCCCCTGAAGAACAATTCCACTCATTCTCTACTGTAGGAGAGGAAGAATTGTATAAACTTGTTAAATCATCTAAAGCAACAACATGTATGTTAGACCCTATTCCATCTAAACTACTAAAAGAGGTGCTGCCAGAAGTCATAGATCCTATTTTGGCTATTATAAATTCTTCATTGTCATTAGGATATGTCCCCAAAACCTTCAAATTGGCTGTTATTAAGCCTCTCATTAAAAAAACACACCTTGACCCAAAAGATCTAGTTAATTACAGACCATTCTCGAATCTCCCTTTTCTGTCAAAGATACTAGAAAAGGTAGTATGTTCACAATTATATACCTTCTTAGAGAAAAATGGTATCTGTGAGGATTTCCAGTCAGGATTTAGACCATTTCACAGTACTGAGACTGTTCTCATGAGAGTTACAAATTACCTGCACTTATCATCTGATCGTGGCTGTATCTCTTTATTAATCCTACTAGATCTTAGCGCTGTGTTCGACACTATCGACCACAGCATTCTTTTTAATAGACTAGAAAACTTTGTTGGCATTAGAGGTGCATTAGCCTGGTTCAAATCGTACTTATCTGACCGCCATCAATTTGTAGCAGTGAATGAAGCAGTATCATATCAATCACAAGTGCAGCATGGAGTACCTCAATGTTCAGTACTAGGGCTGTTACTTTTCACTCTTTACATGTTACCCTTGGGAGATATCCTCAGGAAACACAGTGTTAGCTTTCACTGTTATGCTGATGATACTCAGCTCTATATTTCTTTGCGGCCTGGTGAAACACACCAAATTTAGAAACTAACAGAATGCATAGTCGATATTAAAAACTGGATGACGAGCAATTTCTTACTGCTAAATTCTGAAAAAACAGAGGTGTTAATTATCGGACCTAAAACCCCCACATCTAATAACCTAGAACATTGTCTAAAACTTGATGGCTGCTCAGTCAATTCTTCTTCATCAGTTAGGAACCTAGGTGTACTGTTTGATAGCAGTCTTTCATTTGAAAGCCACATTTCTAGCATTTGTAAAACTGCATTTTTCATCTCAAAAATATATCTAAATTGTGACCTATGCTCTCAATGTCAAATGCAGAAATGTTCATTCATGCATTTATGACCACAAGGTTAGATTATTGTAATGCTTTATTGAGTGGTTATTCTGCATGCTTGATAAACAAACTCCAGCTTGATCAAAATGCAGCAGCTAGAGTCCTTACTAGAACAAGGAAGTATGACCATATTAGCCCGGTTCTGTTAACACTGCACTGGCTCCCTATTAAACATTGTATAGATTTTAAAATCTTGCTAATTACTTATAAAGCCCTGAATGGCTTAGCTCCTCAATACTTGAGTGAGCTCTTATTGCATTACAGTCCTCCACGTCCGCTGCGTTCTCAAAACTCTGGCCATTTGATAATACCTAGAATATCAAAATCAACTGCGGGCGGCAGATCCTTTTCCTATTTAGCACCCAAACTCTGGAACAATCTACCTAACACTGTTCAGGAGGCAGACACACTCTGTCAGTTTAAATCTAGATTAAAGACCCATCTCTTTAACCTGGCTTACACATAACACACTAATATGCTTCTAATATTCAAATCTGTTAAAGGATTGTTAGGCTGCATTAATTAGGTCAACCAGAACCGGGAACACTTCCCATAACACACAATGTACTTGTTACATCATAAGAAGAATGGCATCTACGCTAATATTTGTCTGTTTCTATTCTGTTTCTCAGTCCGTGTCCGGATCAGATTGTGGATCGGCGCCGGGAGATGATGTCTGCGGCCCTGATCATCGGTGGAGGCCGGACACCTGGATGAGCCCCGGGGACATATCCCCAGTGAAGACCTCAACTTAAAATACACTCAAAAAAATGATTTTTCAGTTTTGTTCACTTTACCTGAACAATTCATGTTGAATGAATGCCATTTTGGCTATTTTTCATTTCAACATGATTGTGTCATGTTAAACTGACTTAAAACTGTCACTCAAAAAAATAGCACTTTGGTTGAACATGATTTAATCGTGGACAGTGTTTCCACGTGATTACACCACATTATCTTAACAACAATGGATGATGTTAAACCAGCTTGAAATATTTGTGTTCATTTAACATGAACAGATGACATTCACTAAACATGATTTAAATACTTATTTTTAACTTGAATTAAAGTGCTATTTTTTTGAGTGTACAATAAAACTTAAAATAAAACAAATAACTAAAAATATAATAAAATACCGAACTACATAATACTATTATTGTTAGAAATTGCAACAATATAAAAATAGAAATGTAATACATTTATACATTTAAAATTTTAAATAAAACAATAAGTAAACAATAAATAAACAATAATATCCTGGCCAGAGGAGAACTGGCTCCCCGACTGAGCCTGGTTTCTCCCAAGGTTTTTTTCTCCATTCTGTCACAGAGGGAGTTTTGGTTCCTTTCCGCTGTCGCCTCTGGCTTGCTCAGTTGGGAACACTTAATTTCTAGCGATTATCGTCAATTTGATTTCACAGATACTAATTAAACTAAACTGAGCTAGACAGTGACATCTCTGAATTCAATAATGAAAATGCCTTTAGCTGAAAATTTAATGTTTAATCTTATTATACATTACTGACACTCTCTCCTCCAATTTGATACTGTTAAGTGCTTTGACACAATCTGTATTGTTAAAAGCGCTATATAAATAAAGGTGACTTGACTTGACTTCACTTTAGGCTTTTCCGCCTTGGGTTTGGCATTCTTTTTTGGGGGCAGTCGTGACCTAATGGGTTAGTGTTACGTCTTGCTCTGCTGGTTCGTTCTCTCTCTTTTGTCCCACCCTTTCTCTCACAGGATTGGATCCTACCAAAGTGATCTGCTAATGGGACCAAGGAGAGGCAATAAAAGGATTTGCAGCACCTAAGGAGGGAGCTCTGGGGCCTGTTTCAGACTAACCAAAATGAGCCTGGCTTATTTGGTAAACTTGTTTTATGAAACAGCCCCTGCTCAACCTGTGATTTCCTGTTGTTGTATTGCACATGTGCTGTTGTGTGCTAGTGTGTTGTTGCTGCTGCTAGCTTGCCTGTTGATCTGCCTGTTGTGTGCAGTGTGAATTTTGGTTTTAATAATAATAATAATAATAATAATAATAAACTTTATTTTCTATACCACCTTTAAAGGTACATCTCAAAGGGCTTTACACAGAAAAAAAATAAAAATGAGAATAATAATTAAAATCATCCATATGACACAAAGAAATCACTTAAAAGCTATTCTGAAAACACTAAAAGATTCAGCCTGTCTGAGCTCAGAAGGAAGAGAATTCCAGAGTTTTGGTGCACAAGAATCACCCATAGATCGTAAATGAGTAGGGGGTACCACTAAAAGACCAGAATCAGAGGAACGGAGATCGCGACTTGGAGTATGAACAGTTAACAGTTGAGACAAATAATGTGGTGGCAAACCATGCAAAGCCTTATGGGTTAGCATGAGAATTTTAAAATCAATCCGAAATCTGACAGGGAGCCAGTGCAATGACTCTAAAACTGGAGAGATATGCTCGCTTGTCAGGATTCTAGCGGCTGAATTTTGAACTCACTACAGCTTACTTAAGGTGGTTTTAGAAACCCCAGCAAACAAAGCATTCAAGTAATCGATACGGGGAAAAACAAAAGTGTTTAGCAATTTTTCAGCACCCGAAAGGGATAACGTGGGGCAGAGTCTTGTGATGTTTCTGAGATGAAAAAAAGAATTTTTAACTGTATTCTGAACATGAGGATCAAAGGTTAGATTAGTGTCAATATCACCCCCAGATTTTTTTAAGTTATTTTGAAAATCTAAAACCGTACCTTCCATTGTTAAAACTGACGTACCAGTTTTACTAATTTGATGTGGTGTGCCAATAAGCATTACCTCTGTCTTATCACTATTAAGACAAAGGACGTTTTGAGACATCCATTTTTTATCTCTGAAATCCTGTGTTCAAGAAAGCCAATAGCTGTGGTATCACCAGGTTTAGTATGAATGTAGATCTGGGTGTCGTCTGCGTAAAAATGGAACTTAAGACCAAGGGATCAAAGAAGCTGACCAAGAGGAAAGATGTACATACTAAAAAGTAGTTTTTAGTTGTTGTCAATCTCATTTCCATTTTGTACAGTATTGTAAATACACTTTTCCACACTTAGAAGATTTTCTCCTGTTTTTCATTAGATAGTGAGTTGGGGTAACTTGTACTTTTTTGATTTTCTTTTGTTAGGGAATTTAGTTATTTCTGTTAGGAGCTTGCTTGGTGTTTGGTTTTTTGTTTTGGCCTTTGCTTACCCCTGAAGTTGTGCTTTCACTTGAGATTCTGTAAATAAATGTATAAAGGATCTTTGATTGCCAATTTCAGTTTATGTTGCGGCCTTACCCTAGACAGGGTCGTAACAGTTATAAAGGTCGCAGGTTCGAGTCTCTGTATACCGGCAGGGATTGTAAGTGGGGGGAGTGACTGAACAGTGCTATCTTCCACCTTCAATACCATGACTGAGGGTGAAACCCTTGAGCAGGGCACTAAACCCCCAACTGCTCCCCAGGCCAGGGTTGCCAGGTTTTCACAACAAAACCCGCCCAATTGCTACTAAAAACTAGCCCAATCATGTTTCGAGGGGGGTGCCCAGTAAAAATCGCATTCCCTGGGGTAAAATACATATTTTTTTGGTAGGGTTCCCCTGGTAAAATTCACATTCCAGGGGCTAAATATCACGTTACTGGGGTCGCTTCAACCTGCGGACATGAAAAACAACCCGTGGCAACAGTGTTAAAGTAGCCTGATTCCGTGGGAAAACTACGGTGGCCGAGAAAGCTCAACGCGCTGCAACTTCAGAAAACACATGCAAATAGAAAAAGTACCAGCAAATCAAGAAAACATCTTCATCAATTTGACAGCAGGTGCTGCTTGTTTGGTTGTGTTGTGAGTATTTGTTTGTGTTGTGAGCATTTGCAGTTGTTACTGCAAAGTTGTTTTCTTAATTTGCAGGTGTTTTTTCTATTTGCAGCACGTTGAGCTCTCTCGGCCACCTTAGAAAACAGTGGACTTGGCAAAACTTCCCTGGGCGCCGCAGCAAAAAAATGGTTGCCCACTGCTCCGGGTGCACTCACTCCTCACTGCTATGTGTGTGCACTAATTCCAAGTATGGGTAGACCTTTCCTGTCTTGTCCTGTTTAAAACAAGGTCATAAAAAAGCAGGCATATCTTAAATTGGAAACTACATATGAAATGTTAGAAAACCGGAATTGCTTATCAGGCCATTTCGTCACACCCGGGTTCATTTCTGACTCTGATAAAGACAGTATTTGTCAGTAATGTCGTAATACATGGTTAGCTTTCTTACAGTGACAAATACCACTAAATTATTTAAAAAGGCATTTGTTTTAAAGGCTTTCTTTCTTTAAAGGTTTACAGTTATTGCTCTGTATTTTAAATTGGGTGTGTACATTTTTTTTCCCCCCAGAGACACCATTGTCATTGCTCTGCATTTTACATGGATCATCATTTTATAAGCACATCTTAAAGTCATGCAATCAAATGAAACTTCAGCACTTCAGGTTTGATGACAGGACTTTTTTTTTTTCATCCCTGCAATCTCTTACATGACTAATAATACAATCATACATCCATACAGCCGAACACAGTCTTTACATAACATTTACGAAAGTACTATGAGTGAATATTCTCAGACTAGAACAAAAGCTACAGGTCATTGTTAGTTTATTTATTCACAGGTTTTATCACTATACATCATGAGAGAAACTTACTTCATATTTGCAGAATTTCATGAAGTAAAATAAAGAACTGTATTCATCCAGAGTTAGGAAAAGGGCTCAGAAAATCACTCTGGATCCCTCACATCAAAGCCATCTCCTTTTCGAACCTTTGCCGTCTGGCAGGCGCTACAGAGCACCGAACACCAGGGGCCTCATTTATAAAATGTTGCGCAGAAACCATCTTAAAATTGATCTTACAATCATCTCTCAAATATGCGTACGGGTGACTCATATAATGAACGTACGTACAGAACGCACGTATGCGTCTCTTTCAGATGTGAAATCTTGAATCGCAAATGAATGGTTCCAGGTCTCTGCTTGTAAACGACTCCTAATTAATGTCATTAACATGTAAAAGATCGCCAGTCATCATCCAAATTCTTTCATTTAGAACAGTGAGCTGCAAGAACAGCTTACATTTCCAAAAACCTGCAGTACTCTGCAGTAAGAAAAAGTGCGTACGTCTGCTCAGACCCTGAGGTGATACGAGCGTTGGCGTGGATTTAAGTGTACACAAGTGATTAGCAAGACTAATTTATCTGTTGTAAATGTGGATTTGTAGCAAGACAAATTTTCTGAAGAAAATGTGAGTGGTGTTTTAAAAAGGACTACAATAATATAATTCAAAATATACATGTAATATGTGGCAACTTTTGTTATTTAAGATTCGTTTTTTCTTTTTCTGTAAATTTATCTTCTGTTCTCAACAAAAACAGTAAAAATTATGTATTAAAAATAAAAACATGGCAGCACTAATTTGTAAATATTTCCTCACACAAACATGCTCAAGGAAGAGAACATGATAATGCACAAGTACAGTCCTGCACCATTTTTAGATTCCTATTTGATCTTCATATAAAGATAGGAGTAATAAAATCCCCCATCCAGTCAGCAGACCCAGATTCTGCAGAAGAAAAATCACCCAGGGCCTTTTACTGTCCACGTGAATCATAGTGGGAAGCTAGACAAGGAAAAAGAAAAAAAACAAAACGAGAAATTGAAGATGAGATGATCTGATTACACTCAGATACTTTAGACGTTTATCATACACACCCTCAAGTTGTTGTCTCAAACCTGTTTCTTTGAAGAATGTTGATAACCAAGTTAAGTTGATGGTAGCCATTGACTTCCACAGTATGCTATGGAAGTCAATGGCTACCATCAACAGTTTGGTTACCAACATTCTTCAAAATACGATGCCAGAATTTTCGTTTTTTGAAAATCTTACTGGGAAGAAATGTTGAAATTGTGAGATGAAGGCGCAATGAACTTTTTAATTTTTTATTCTGTGGCAGAAGTCAAAATTGTGAGATGTAACTTTTGATCTGACTTTTCTTAGAATTGCAAGAAAGATGTCAACTTGAAATTTTGAGGGGAAAAAAGTCAGAATTATGAGTTTATATTTCACAATTTTATCTCTTATTCTCAGAATGGTGAGTCTGTATCAGTTTTTAGTTTTCATTTTCACAGGCTTCCATGTCATATAGAGCATGCACCTTACAAACTGGCACAAAATATGGCGGCTATTTTGTGCTTTTTTGTGTGTGTGTGTGTGTGTTAATGAGTACGAGTAGCCATAGTACCATGTCTGCGAGGCCGATGTACAGGAAGAGGCCGGCAGTGACGGCAGAAATCCACTCCTGGGCGATGGTTTGCGTGGAGACGGACAGTGCGATGTACAGGCCGATGAAGGAGGTGAGAGCGCTGCCCACGTTCAGCAGCAGAGCCTTTCTCACCGACAGACCGCAGTGCAACAGGATCGCAAAATCACCTGACCAAACACAAAAACACAACCTATCAAGAATCTGTTATGTTTAACCCCCAAATTAAAACAAAGATATCAAAATTACTTAGCATTATAAAAATTAAGCATATAACAGTCCCAGGAAGATTTTATATACATACATAAAATTAAAATATAAAAAGACACATTGGAAAAAATGTTAATAACACATAAAATAATAATAAACAACTCTGATACTTTTTTAAAGGACTCATTTATTTTATATGAGCCTTTATTTTGTTGTCTTTTGATTTCTGGACATGCTTTGTGAGATTTACACACTAAAACCACTTGTGCTGAATTTAACATTAAACTACTAATTTTTTGTGTTACATAATGGCATCTGTTCATGACTATAAACTATTAAAAATGTCATTTTACGTTCCCGAAAGGAAACGTGTGTGGGAAAACAGAAAACTTGTTGAACTGTAGTTTCAGGACACGTGTGTGTCAACAATATTTAGTGTGTTTATGTGGGACAGTCCTTCACTCACATCAGATGGAAGTGTGCAGTAATGCAGAGTGTTACTGCACAAACCTGTTAAGAGATGTTTTAAGGGTGCTGGCCTTAGTATTCAAACTTCACAACGTTTCTGTTAACTTCAAAGAAGACTGTCTTGTCTGTCCTGATAAAATGTCAGTGTAGATTACAGTTTCTCTGAAATAGACACATCTCACCTAATTCATGCGGCAGCTCGTGACACAAAACAGCCAGCGACGTCGCCAGTCCTGAACGCCACGACACAGAGAACGCAGCGCCCATGGCCAGACCGTCCGCAAAGTTATGAATCCCATCACCAATGGTGATCATAAACGGCAGCAGACGCTTTTCTGAGAGACATGAGGAAGATATACACAACTGTTCAAAAGAATGATTTAAAAACAACAATCACATAGGCACAGAGCGATGAAACTCAAAATTATTGTCCAAAATGGCAATAAAGACTGTTAACAGGACCATTAAGATTTCTAAAATGTGAAATATTTTGCAGAATATCTCAAAGGAAAATTTCAATCTCTTTCTATATATACACTGTAATGATTTATTATTAAATATTTTGCAATACATTTTTTTCACCATTTAAATTTACATTTCATAATTTAGTTAAATAATTTTATATTATACACAGTACAATAGATATATAATAATTGTGATCTAAATAAAAATAAATTATACATAATTTTTCAATTCAATTTAAATGTAACTACTAATAAATTTATTTTTTAATGAGAATCATACTTATGATAAAAATAAAAAGCCCAAATGCAAAAAAACCCCACCAAAAAACCACTGATCCTTAAATAAGGTTTCATTTACTTATATAATATACTTAAATAATCATTTTTTAATTACATTTTAAAATATATTTAAATAGGAAACAATTATTTTAAACACACTCTTGTTCAGCATGAGACTTTAAAGACAATTTAAAAAATCTTACCGGCCCCAAACTTTTGAAAAGTAGTGTATCTCTAGAAATGTTCATGAAAAGTGTTGATGTGAAAAAGTGTGTATCAAAGTTTTTATAGTTAACTATTAAAAAAAATAAACATTGTTACTTGGAAAAAAAATAATTTGGGTTTAATTTGATGTACTAAAATAACTAAAACTGAAATAAAAATTAATAAAAATGTTAAAAACACAACAAAATGACTAAACCTTTAACTAAAATGAAAATGAAAACAGAAAATGTAAAAATGAAAAACTTTCAAAATGTTCATAAAAAATATAATGGTCTCTCAATACTAAAATGACACCGGTTGGCAAAAAAATTAAATAAAATAAAAAATACCTTTTACAACCTCAGTGTGAATGAAGGTTTCTTTACTACCAGGTCATTTTACTCCCTTACATTTGTGTCATGTTATATCACAAACATGTCGTTAACTCTAATAGGCTGTAAAATGATTTGCAGTCATGGCTCAGGTGTGTCTAACACAGACCGCTGACAGCATTCACTGACCTCGAGCACTGCTAAATGGCTCCAGGAGGGACTTCTCGTTGTTCTGCTCCACCACCTAAAATCAGGACACAATGACAGTATTAACTGATGAATAATACTGAGATGAATTCAGTGATACTTCTGCACCAATAAATTGTGAATAGGATGGTCAAAATAAATCAGCAAAATATCATTATATACATAGCAAAAAAATAAAACTGTTTTTGTCTTGTTTTCCAGTATAAATATCTAAACATATATAAATATGATTGAAATGATGGTCAAAATAAATCAGATATGTTATGGAAAAAAATATACACACTGCAGAAGATTATTATATATGATACACTGCAAAAAAAGATTTTCTTTCTAAGTATTTTTGTCTTGTCTATTTTTATAGATATTATGTGAAAAAAGTGAAAAAAAGAGAAAGAAATCACAAAGTACACATGTGAAACCTTAATTTTCTTGTCCAAATAGGACTACAGCTAATCTAGAAAATTAGGTACTGTAAATATTAATTCATTAATTAATTGATGAACACTAACATTTCTGAATCACATGGCAATAAACTCCTAGACTATTGTCTGTAAATACTGAAATGACCTCTTATTTGTCTGGTTTGTGAAATATGATTTCACCCGACATCCTCAGGGAGCACTAGTTCTGTCCATTATGTGTGTGTGTAGTGATTTGTAACGTCATAACTTCTTTGCTCACACAAAGAAGACTTTCTCACCAGCTCGTCCTGTGTGTTGTTTCGCTGTGCTCTCCTGCTCAGGAACATCTCCAGAACTTTGCTGTGGTTATGAGCGTCAGACTCCTGCAGCAAACAGACAACAGAGGTCATTTACAGCAAAGAAAGGCACTTTAAGGCAGCCCAGTTTATTTGGCGGCCATCTTGCCTTTCTCCTTTGGGAGCCATATTCCCCCTCCCCCCCCCCCC
>JAFVLL020016778.1:0-58510 GCA_021397915.2 Tor tambroides
CCCGTCTAATGAGGTGGAGCCCAGCGTAATTCCTGAGGACACTTTGCTGTGTCTCCACAGTGGGCCTCTGATCTTTCTGCTTTCAGAAACAAAACGTTTGGAAAGCCTCCTGCCTCCAGCTCTAAGGGCCCCATAACAGTCACTGATTCGGGTGAAGTGTGCTTGAGCAGGTCAGCCCATTGCCATTGCTGATTGGCCCCCTGTAGGACTCTGGCGGTTTGGTAGGGTGTTAATGAAAAGCAACCCTCTTCAGTGCCTGGCTGTATTAGTGACACAGCAGCAGGTTAGCAAGACGACACAGAAAAGTGACACATTCCACGAATTAGCAAAGGCTATTATATTGTCAGGAATGGACTGATGTTACTTGACAAGCAAGGAGAACAAAATTGCATTAAATATGAGTGACTAACTACAAGCGAAAATGCGTTTTTTATACTCAGAGACCTGTTCATGCTGCAGAAGCTACGGCAAGTTTCACTGGTGTATTACCCTTAAAAAATGGACTGCTGTAATGTGATTGCAGTATTACAACAGTGAAAAGTGCAGTTTTATGTTCTGCAGTATGTAGTAAATGCAGTACTTAAACATCATACTGCAGTGCATTTGCAGTTTAGTGATGGAAAGAAAAATTACATTTCAGTGTTTTTGAGTTCTCTCACAAATCATTTGATTTCTCTCACAAAAGTATTGAGAATAAGTATTTGCATTTTCTCGCAAAACAGTTGTGACTGAGAAACTTTACATTTTCTCACAATTTTTACGTTCTCTCACAAAAGTATTTCATTCCCAAGAAAATTTGCATTCTCTCGCAAATCACTGGCACTCTATTGCAAAACTATTGCATTTTTTTCTCAAGAAATTCTGCATTCACTTGAAAACGCACTTATGCGATTGAACTCGCAGTTTTCGGCAGAATGCAAAAGCATTGAAATATGATTTTTCTTTCTTTCTTTCTTTCTTTCTTTCTTTCTTTCTTTCTTTCTTTCTATCTATCTATCTATCTATCTATCTATCTATCTATCTATCATCCATTAATTAATTAATTTATTTTACCACTACCACGTCCCTTTTAGGGCAGGGGTGTCCAATTCTGTTCCTGCAGGCCACTGTCCCACAGAGTTTAGCTCCAATCGCAAATAAACACACATGAACTAAGGTAATCAAGGTCTTCAGGATTACTAGAATCTTTCAGACAGGTATACTGGGACAAGATGGAGCTAAACTGTGAAGGACGTTGGCTCTCCAGGACCAAAGGGTCTGTAGTTCAGTGAATTACAAATTAATTTCAGTGTCTTAAGCCAAAAGCATTGATTTTAAGATGTTGTGTCAAGTTAAAAGTAGTTCAACTTTAAAATTGTCTCAAGACTTGGATATTCCATTCACTTCTAGATGCTTTTAAATGCAAAAACCCATGCGAATGGCCCTTAACTGTGCCAGTGAACTGCAGTTGTAAAGCTAAACTGATGTAGTGTTGATTGTACAGTGTGTTGATTATTGTTATTAGTGTGTGTGTGTGTGTGTGTGTGTGTGTATTTCATTTACACTGTGCATCTAAGCAATCTCTCTTTAATATTTCGGGTTACTAATTTATACCAGACATTCAGTATGTGCACAGGTGGATTAATATACTGTATACAACAGTTCTTTCTCGAATATGATTGGCTGAGAGCCTTTTCCAGAGGTGCGATATTCTAGTGATAACAGTACTCCAACCGCTTCACTGTTTGTGTCACTCTGCTTGCAGTATTTCTCACAGCAAGTGTCATGGCAGATGCCCAAATGCACTATAATTGGATTTAAAAAACAATACATTTTCGGCGATGTGAGCTCCAGGGATGTCTGCGGCCGTTCAGCACTCATGAACCTGCCAAGAGCTGCCTTACCTGGGCCAGTTCTCCTGGAATTTACCACTGGCTCTGATGTCTCTATAGTGGTTAAACATGAGATATAATTTGTTTTGGGTAAATCTAATGGCCAGTCTTTGGTCTCATTAATCTATTGTTTGTTCCAGAGCAAATAGTTTTGGCTGGGAGCAAAATCTCATCACGTTATATTTTATGTAACTTTAATGCTGTATATTAGAGCACTGCATTTGCATTTTGACTGAACTGCCTAGCAACTTTTATGATGGCTGTTGTTGTTTATCAAATAATATTATTCAATAAATAATATTTTATATAAATAAAAGTAGTATTTAGTATTGGGAAACGGTGTTTGGTTGGGATGGTGATTTTAGTTTCATAGTTACATTAGATGGCGACAAGTACATCAGATGGCAGTAAAGTCAGCATATTGAAAGAGACTGAAACAGGTTTGTAAACAAGGAAGTTATTTTACTTTAAACAACACCTTGTAAGACAAAAAAAAAAAAAAACACCTTGTAAGATGCAGCCAACAAATGCACTGAGCAGTGCTGCCATCACAAATCACCCTTACAGGGGTGGTTGACTGTTTTTTTCTAGGCTTGATTGTGTTTATGGGATGCAGTCTAACGTGTTAATGCTTCGTTTTTACATTATTTTTCATATAATATACCTTTATTCTACACTGTTCTGTCCCTTCTCAGATAAACACTCTAATGATTTCCTGGTTTTATGAAGCCCCTCCCTCAGAAATATGCGATGGGCTCAGATTGATTAGCTGGCCCACTGTGTTGTGATTCACTAAACCACCTCTAGTGCGCCTCTCAGCTCAGAATGCGCTTCGTTGCATGTTCCCGGGGGCGGGGTTCATATGGGTTTGTGATGTCAAAAACCCAGGAAGTAACTTGTTGTAGTCCCTGTGAGCCATTTTTGTAGGCATTAAACTGGCTTAATTTTAAATGATGATATCTCCGTTTGCATTGAACTTTCAGCGTCGTAACTTTGCAGACATTGTTTATGCTCAAACAGCAGCATTACACACTAACTAACATTACAAAAGTGAAATCGCAATCAACCACCCCTTTAATAGATGAAAGGATAGTACGATGAAGAGCCTATCGCTTTTCTCAGCGGACATTCAAACTAATGTTTTATTGTGAATATGAGATTGATCTGAAGAATGAATGCTAATCACACTCGCTCAGTCAATCTCTCTCTCATAATATTTGATTCAACACTCCGATGTTGTCGCTTTTTTATTTACACACTCGTGCCGTCTAAGTGTTGTATAAATGCAATATCACACTCGTAGCTGTGCGATATGGCTGTATAACAGCACGCTGTGATTACTTACGGCCGAATCACAGCCGTGCTGATATACAGCCATATCGCACTGCTACGAGTGTGATATTGCTCATTTATCATCTTATAAGCTGATTGTGGCCAATGGGACATTACCATGCTGGTATTAAAGGGTTATACCATTGGCACTGCATTGCACAGTAAAAAAGGTGTAGGATTTACTTTAAAACAATTTTCACCCAGAAACTGCTAGTACATTTAAAGGGGACCTATTATGCCCCTTTTTACAAGATGTAAAATAAGTCTCTGATGTCCCCAGAGCGTATATGTGAAGTTTTAGCTCAATATACCCCACAGATAAATTTTTACAGCTTGTTAAAATTGCTATTTTTAGGGTATGAGCCAAAATGCGCTGTTTTGAGTATGTTGCTTTAAATGCCAGTGAGCTGTTGCTCCCGGAGAAGAGGGCGGAGCTTCAAGAGCTCCAGCTCCGCATTAGCAGTGCTAGCCTTTACAAATAAACATTCCTCTATTAATACAAGCCTGTTATCTTTACAGAAAACTACTCGGTTTCAAAGTCAGTCATCTGATTATACCGTGCATAATAAATTCATGTTTATGAATTACACAGACAGGGAGCACGGCGGGATAAAAATAACAACATAACTGGTCTCATGCTATCACAGAGTTTATAAGTCACACTTCTTATTATGAGCTCGACAACTTCAAGCGATCGACTCACATTGCTTTCATACGCAACTTTTAACTAACGTTACCACATTCCTATTCATGATCATTCTGGTAGCACTTGAAGGCAGCATCAGTGCAAACACACAGAGACAATGATAGCTTTAGCATCATTAGCCTTCCAGAGGGCCAAGAAGCTCTTTCAGAAGGGCAATTTGGAAAACAAACGTGTGATACATACTGTGTCTGGAGCTGACGTTCGTGCACGAAGCGTTGGTATTAATTCCTAAACATATTGGGGACATTACTGATTTTTTACGGGATATTTCCTTCGAAAATGTAATTTAACCACAGTGTCCTGGGCTCAGATGAAGGGAGATTATGGCGACTCCTATGTTCATTAGTGCATCCCAAAACACAACACTTGTACAGCCTCTTTGGTGCTGACATTGTATATATCTCCAGTAATGGCGGACGACATCTTCTCACTCAGGGCTGTGTTTATGCTAATAGGGCAGAGAGCGTCACAAATGGGCGGGACTTTTTCCCCTCAGTGATGCGCAGAGAGGGAGAATCTGAAACAGCTCGTTTGGAGAGACTGTTTATGATTTATTAGTTTTATAAAAAAATTAGTTGGTGGATTTTTAACATTATAGGCTGGTTGTTTTCACACACTGCGGCCACACAACTGTGTTCAAATAGCTTATAAAAGTGATTTTTGCATAATAGGTCCCCTTTAAAAAATAATTACAAAGAAATTACAATTAACACATTGTGATTAGATTTTTCTTGTATTATCTTGTAAAACATACTCCAGTAATTTTATTTTATTAACTTTGATTTTTTTATTTTTATTATTATCATTTTCTTTAAACAGAGCAATACCATGTTCAAAAATCCACTGTAGTACACAGCAAGCTTGGCAGTGTGAATTCAGCTCTAACGAACATGTAGTACCATAGTTAACATAACACAGCCACTCAAATAAACTTAAAGCACTGAACTCGGATTACGTATACTGTTTTATTTTTATTTTTTCCACAGAGTTGGTGGTAGGGAAATAATTACTTGGTAACCTTCTCAGATGGTATGTTATGTGCCTCTCTCATTACTGCCTAGAGACGCGCTCATTAAAGAAACCAATGGGGAATTTGTCTGAGAGGGCCCTTGAGATTCCAGCTGATCTCACTACTGATTCACGGATGAGAACGGCTAAAGAACTTGCATGGAGAACACAACCGCTTCATCTGGAGCACAAACTACCTTATGTGCATGGGAAAGTTGGTATATAAGAGGCATAAATTGCTGAAGGACAAACCACAGCACCAAATGAATGTGTGTGTGTGTGTGTGTGTGTTACACCCAGTTTTGCTTCATTGTTTCTTTTTCTCGGAGCTAGTTTCTCAAAGCTAGTTCTCAGCTAGTTTCTTTATTCTATCTGCTTTGTTTAAAATGCGCCGGTAGAAACACTTTATGCATGTATCTCCTAACAAGGTCACAGAATGTGATAGTCTTCATCCTCCACAGCATAAATGATATTGGTCTCAGTAATTTCTATTATATCCCAATTTGTAAGGATTGTGTTTCTTCTGAAGAGTGTTTGAAAATAAGATGTCATGAGCTCTATATCCATTATATGCTGGTTACATATGGCAGCAACAGACTTTCATCTTTTGCAATACAGGATGTGCAACTTGCTTTTGTTAAATAAATGCCTGTGGGGAGATGACAAAGTAGTGTCAAAAACAACCTCCAAGGAAAATATTGTAATACAGATATTTTTGAAATAGAACATACTTGAATGTGTCACATCTTCAGGAATTTAGATGACTGATGTCAGATCTCACAGAATATGTTTACTGGAAAGTATCATAGTATTAAAATGTCAGTTTTTCAAATGTAAAAGGTGTATTTTATCCTCTCATTCTGGTTAGTAAGCTGTTATTGAGCCTTGTTGGCAACATATTAATGTTTCTTTCTTTAGCAAAATGTATTTCAATGACATTTATTTAAGTTTAATTTAAAAATGATTTATATGATATGGCAGGAACATACAGTTAGATAGACAGACAGAGACGAAAAGTCCATATACATTTTACTTTCATTTTGTAAAATGTTTTGTTTGTGCTGTCAATAAAATAAACTAAAATAAAATAAAAAAATAATGCAAGCCTCCTATATTAAACATATAGCTAATTTAAACTTGAAAATTCTCATTCAAGCTCTATCATTAAAATGGTTCAGAAACGTTCATGCTGGATTCTGACATCTATAGCTTTTTAGACTTATTTGCTCAGCCATATATGCAGTTTTAAACACTCTATGAGTCATATCAGGAAGGCTTTCTCGGTGAAAAGCTTATTCAACAAGGCTGGGATGCTTGCCATCCAGAGTACATTCCTCTGGCTCATTCCTCATCCACTTGCCTGCATGTTTGTTTGTCTGCATCAAAGTACTGTCAGCAGTGGTCTTTACTTGACTTTACTGAAGAACATACAAGAGAAGCATTTACACGAGAAACCTTGACTTATTAACCAACAATTTCTTTGTTTCACTGCAATTTAGTAACTCTGCGTTTTACTGTTCGCATGTGACGTGTCAACCATTTGAACTTAACGTGTTTGTCATGTCACACATTTTTCAGGGAAAAGTGTTCATTCAGACACCGCTACGTGAGTGGATGTCCTCCCTCTCTTTATACCGACTTCATGCCTGGCAAGAAAGGCCATGTTTGCTTACCAATCACTTTTCTTTTCTGTCTCTTGAAAAGGAGCTGTCACCAACCCATCACACGCCGTGCCAAGCAAACAGCACCACACAGAATGGCCAGAAAGTGACTGAAACTGAGAGCCATTTCAATCATTTTCCTTCAGCCGTGACTTTGTCAATTAAAGCAGTGCAACATTTTTGTTTGTGTAATCTTGATGCGTTTTGCGAAATGCTTTGTACAGGTTGATACAATATTTCGGTTTTGTATTTCTCTGTTCTGAACCTGAATTTAAAGTGTAAGTAATGTGTTTGCTTTGTGCAGATTTCCTGAAATGTCTGTAACAAATATTTGTTTGAAATCAGCATAGCAGTGGGCATAGATGTTGCTTTATTAAAAGCAGATGAATGATCTCAGTGCAGCAAAATCTGATGCCCAGAGTCTTGTAATTCATTACATGAAACTCTCATGCCAGAGTTGCAACACTGTATTAACCCTGTAAAGCCAACTGTATCATATTTGATGCACAGATTTCTAAGGAATAATCAACAGAATTATAAAAACCTGTTGTATGCAACCTTCTGTCGCCTGATTGATAATTTATACCTTTTTTTTAGCAAGTAAAAGGCCTTTTTAGTATCATTCTAGCTTGTGGTTGACATGTCTTGCTGATTTTTATAAAGTAAATCTAAGAATACCTTTTATATTCTTAGTAATATTTCAAAATGAATGCAACTTAGGTTTATGTTTGTTTTTTTTATACATCATTTTTTAGAAAAAACGTGGAAAAATGTGTGTTGCATATTATAAATCAGGCTTTTGAGAAATGTTTATTTGTTCTTCATCATTGTATTGCATTGCATTATACTGTATGTTTTGCTCCCACAATAAAAGAACTTTGGGGACCAATTCTCACTAACTAGTTGCTTATTAGCATGCATATTACTAGCATATTTGCTGTTTATTACTTATAAAGCACATACAACTGCCGTATTCTGCATGACCCTATTTTAGATCCCTTAATTCCACCCTTAACAACTACCTTACTATTACAAAGCAGCAATTAAGAGTTCACTGAGGCAAACGCAGTAAATAGTTGGTAAATACCATTAATTGCACTAAACTGGTATTTTAGCATATTTTGCTGTTCCTTAAAAAAGAAAGAAAGAAAGAAAGAAAGAAAGAAAGAAAGAACTGTTTTTGCCGTCTTATTTCATATGTCAGGCTTTACAGGGTTAAGACTATGTCTTAAAACTAGGCTGACCAACTAGTCAAGGATTAATAAGTCTTTAAGTATTCAAAATAATATACCAATTTACATTTTTATGTAACTGACTTAAAAATTTAGCTGCAGCTTTTAAGACTGTAAGCCTTTTATGAAACTAACCCCTGTGGGCAGTTTACAAAGTACAGCCTTTTTTACATATACTGAATGTCCACTGGGAATACAGAAATCCCAAGAGCACTCAGCCATCCTAATTGGCCAGTCTGCCCTCTAAACACATTTAAAACATCTCACTGGCTTTTTCCATCCTTTAGGATCAGACTAAAACATCATGAAGGTGAACAAAGCCCAGCAGTTTAGCATCTTGCCATTTATCCTAGCTATATAAATAGGTATTAATCTAATGGAGGAATTAGGTTATTTTTTATGCTTTCATCACACTACTTTCATTTAGCTTTAAAAATTTTAAGTTAATTAGATGTGTTTACACTGCGAGTTTCCTCAGTAATCATGAACACGTTTGTATGTCATGTAATGTGTAATATACTGTACAGTTACACTGTGTAAACAAGATAATGCTAATCCAACTGAAAGTCAGGTTAATGAACAGTTGTTGAGAAGCTTTATTCCTGCTGACATCTCTGTGGCATTCACTATTTGCACAGTTATAACTCAGTTCAACCAGGACAAAATCAAAAAACTAATAATTACCTGCTTACAAAATGGCAATATTTTAAATAATAAATGATTGTTTTCTTTGCTTTTCCCCCCATGAATTACTACAATCTGAATCCACAGTATCCTCATAGTTGTGGTGGTCTTGCAGTGGCTCTAGAAAGTGGCACTAAAATGCTATCATTATGTTTTCGCGCCCTCCACTGGTCAACATGTGTAAGTGATTGTCTGTGCTGTTATAAAACGAGCTTGGGCTTTATGTGAAACAGAAATAAAATGATAATAAAATTATAATTACTCATATATCCAACATTAAAAAAATGTCATTAGACATAACTTGAATGCTGTCTCACCACCCAATAATAAGTTAATGGAAATGGTAATATTTTTTATATATAGCTAATTTATACAATTATATTTTCAGTGACATTTACATGTACTTGAACAGTTTAGATTATCATAGAATTATAGATGTATTACTATCATTATTGTTATTATTATTATTAGTAGTAGTAGTAATCGTAGTAGTAGTAGTAGTAGTAGCAGCAGCATTATGTAATTGTACATTATTTTAATAATGGGGATTATGAATGCCGCAGAAGAGCACGTCTTTTTAATAATACGTGTATTACGTACATACAAATCTCATATGTGTAATTAATACAAAATATGTTTTTATTTATTTTGTCATATATTATATTACATTATTTATTTATTTACAAATATTATTAATATGCCAACATGTGCATATTAGCTCGTCAGGAAGTTTTTCAAACAAACAAACAAACAATCAAATAAACAGGATTTTGTTGATGCATATGAAGAAAAAAAATGCCTGTATAGGCCTACTATTATATATAAAAAGTTAGTGTCAGCGTTTCGTTATTCAGCTCAATTTTAACATGTACGTTATTCATGAAGAGCAGAAAAGAAAGTATTTTTGTGGAATGACACAGTATCTCCTAAATGTAAGTTTCACGTGTGAACTGTAAAACGATAACCGCACGCCTGACCCTAAAAGCCCTTGTTTAACATAATTATTAATAATGAGCCTGACACACAAACACACACAAACGAGGTAGCGTTGTTTCGGAATCCACCACTAGCCCTTTGTTTACTGTCGTTATAAAGCTGCAATGTTTTGGCAATTTCTATTGGCTACGCTTATTCCCCGTGTTTTCCTATTGGCTCTTAGATATGTCAAACGTTTTCTGATTGGACAAAGGAGTCATCGCTTAGTGTACACTGTAATGCCATTGGCTCAATAAGTAGGATAGTGGTCCTCTAGTTATTAGAGCGAGAGGAAAGTAGGTCATAGAGAATGTCTACTGATACTGTCTAACGCCGTCCATATTCGCCTGATTATACATGTGCTTTTCTGCCTTCTTCATGTAAGTAAGACATATAAACACTCTGAACTGTGCTGTCTGTTGATTATATGTAAATAGTGCAGTAGCCTTGTTAATTAATTCGCTAGTCACCGCGAGATACATGTACGTTTTTAAATCTCGAAAATATGATTTTCCACATTTTTAAAATATAAAATTTTTGTGACATTGCTTACAATAGTAGTACCACAGAAACATGACATTTGCTTGACCCTCGCACTTTTTTAAAATCCATGTCCGGTTAACTTACATGAGGTCATGTCTCGGAGTAAAAAGTTAATATGTTAGTTCTTATTCATAACGCTGATTACAGTGACTGTGTCACATTTCTGATGAAAATATAATGGTTTAAGCGCATCTTTACAAGTAAACACATTACGGTACACGTGCTCCAGTTGTACTGCGTGAAGCTCAAATATGCGCACAAGCCCTTGATCACCCGCCGCGACTGTATGCGCGTGTGACACGTCCCTGTACGGTGTAGCAGGACACTGTAAGCTCTCATGGCCTTTTCCTAAGGTAAACACCGAAGCTATATCTCGAATCCAACAATGTGTCTACGTAGGAAATCGTTTATAGCATTATTCGCGCTTTCAACATCATTTTTCATTGTTCAGCTTCACTCTGAGCGTCATTACGCATCAGGTGCGTGCAGCTGTTTTGGGCATCATAGTTGTATTTTTAACCTGGGCATCACAGTCAGGAACAAGCGTGATTTTTTAGGTAGATACTACCAGATAGGTAGCATTTTTAGGTAGCATTATACTCAGCATTTTTGAGCTTCATAGCCATGTGCTATGTGCTAAAAAAGGTGTTTACCTTTACACCTGGGTGTGTTTGTATTGTGTATGACTATTTTATTATGCTATTGTGTAAGAAGATACTAACTGGGGGAAAAAACATAAACCAAAACATAAGAAACATGTTTTCCAGAAAGGACATGATATTTGTGTTGGTAATATATGCAGGGCTCTCAAGTTATAGCAAAAGTTTGCAGTGAGATTAGGGGAGGGGCCACGTAAAGGGGAGGAATCACTCAAAGGGGAGGAGCAAGTCAAATATTTGCAGCACCAAAGTTTTTGCTAGCAGTTCAATTTTACCTATTGTTCATAATTGACCAGCACAAATAGAAGTAGTAACATCTGGTAAATCTGATGAAAGACAATTCTAATAAAATAAAAAGATTTATATATTTAAAAATACAAATGTATCAAAATTAAAAAGAAATTTTGCCCCAAACGAGCCAACTGAACAGCAGTACTCAATGTACATACTGTACATACAGTAGGATTACAGAACTTGTCCTGAGCATGTATGTCAAGCTGTGTGTGTGTGTGTGTGAGAGAGAGAGAGAGAGAGAGAGAGAGAGAGAGAGAGATCAGCTCTCACTATCTTTTCACAGGCAAGTGATTTCCTCGAGGAATCTTAAAATCGAAAAAAATGCGCGCGCATACATGTTGCTTAGTAACGAATGAGCTCGCGGCAGAATCGCGTAATTAAAACGTAAACAACATCCTAGTTTCTGATTGGCTGGTAGGTGGCATTTAACTCTGTATAATTCGAGAGTCGAGAGAGCTATGAACTCCGCAGAGAACTTACCTCCGTATTCCCTCATCTATTAATTGTATATATAGCGGGACAAGTTATCCCTTCTCAGCGTGAGAAATACGAGGTGTGGCGTGAGAGCGTGTGAACGGGTTGAAATGCGTGTGTCTCACGGTGAATGCGTGAGACTTGAGAGCCCTGTATATGGATCCAGTTTAGGGAAGACACGGAGAAGCGGCTGGATAGCCTATCTGGAGAAAGGCAAAATTTTCTGAACTTCACTTCAGCATCAAAACTGTGGCAGAACCCTGGTACCCTATTCATGTACATGCTACTCAGAGATACTTCAAAGAATACCATGGTATTACTATGGTATATGTTCAAAAACCTGTGATAATGTATCCTTTCTTTCATGCTGAACTTTGTCGTCAGATTGCCAGAAAGCCTTCTGTGTGAATGCAAACTGGAGCCAGAATGTTAAAATTTAATCTACTTATCAGACCCTCTATAACATTACAGATGTACTATTTTTTTCCTTTGTTATTAATATTTCTAACGTTTTAGAAAATATAAAAATTGTCGAAATGTATGAAATAAACTTTTACACTACTGTTCAGTAAGATTTTTAAATGTTTTTGAAAGAAGTCTCTTATGCTCATCAAGGCTGCATTTCATAAAAAATAAATAAAACGTGTTATATTCTGGAATGTTATAACAGTTTAAAGTAACCGTTTCTATTTTACTATATTTTAAAATATGATTTAGTCCTGTGATGGCAAAGCTGAATTTTCAGCATCATTAATAGAAATAATTCTAGTTGCTGATTTGCTACTCAAGAAACATTTATTATTATTATCTTTGAAAACAGTTGTGCTGCTTATGTTATTATTATTATTATTTTTTATTATTATTTAATTTAATTTAATTATTATTGTTTTTTTATTTTTTTTGGAAACTGTGATGCATTTTTTAGAATTCGTTGATGAATAAAATGAAAAGAACAGTATATTATATAGTAATATAATTTTTTGTTTCTTTTATTTAATGCATCATTGCTAAATAAAAAATGCATTTCTAAAAATAAATAAATAAATAAATAAATAAAGTGTATGGGAATACTGTAGTGACTAAAAAGCAGAAATGTTAAACTATTTATTTATTTAGTTATTTATTTTAAAACATTTATATACAGGTACAATTATATTTGTCTTCAAAACTAATTTCAAATATTTAATCATTAAGCCTTTAGATCAAAATTTTAAGATTCTATTTTAAGAATTAAGTATTTAAATTAAGAATTTTAAGATTTAAAGATCATGGGAAACATCAGTTCAGTTGTGTCTAATCATTTAAGCAGTAGTGTACAGTAACAGTACAACAGGAAGTCTTAGCAGTGAATAGTTCTGTGAAAAAGATCTGGGTAGAGATAGATAGACAGTGAAAAGTCATCTATACTGATAAATCTTATTCAGCTTCAGTAATCAGCCTGGTTCTCATGCTGTGAGACACCTGATTATTTGCAAGGCAGTGTGCTGAATCAGAGTGCACTGTGACCCCTGTCTGATGGGCTTCACGCTGTGCAGGTGAGCTCACTGCATCTGCTGCTCTGGGTGGCGACGGTACGGTTAAGCAGCTTGCTGTGCGTCCAGCCAAACTCAGAGTCTCTGTCCTTCCATGATCCTCTGCTAAGTGTACAGCATGTGCACAGAACCCATCTGCTGTCCCTGCAGTCACAGACATTACTCATCACAACAGCTGATACTACCAATGACTCCTCATACAGTCAGCAGCAGTTTGGTGGAACGATGCTGTTTTCCTAATGTTCTTACGCTCTTTATTTTTGTTTTCCCTGCCTCTGCATCTATCTCAGGTCCAGTGCCTGTTTTGTGTATTTCTGCAGAAGCCAGTGCTGTGAGGAGACAGCTGTTTTCTGAGGTATGTGATATTTGGAAACAGTGTGTGGAATTAATGTCTCCACCAAATTTAAAGGGATAGTTCATCCAACAATAAAATTCTGCCAGTACTTACTCACCCTCAAGTCACTGAATGATTTTGGAATGATTAATGAATTGAATGTCAGTCAGTGTTTCTCATGCAAAGCTGTTGCACGGCATCATATAAGCAATTGTTGTATAGACTACTTTGTTTTTTTGTTTGTTTGTTTTTTCTTGAGCTTTAAAATATCAGTTTCTACGTAAATGCATCAAAGTGGTGTCAAAAAAATTATACTGTGACATTATTTCCAAAAATAGACCATATGAAGTTTTCTATGATTAAAAAAAAATAATAATAATCATAATTTTCCAAGTTATAGAACAACAGACTTTAGAGAACCGTGAACACGTGGTTGTGTTGTTAAATTATTAAAATATTAAATTTAAATCTCAGGGGGTAGAAAGTAAATGTTTTACATCTTAGGGGTTTGGGAACCCCTGTAAAGAATTATGTCACAATACAAAATTGCATTTCAATTGAGTTAAAATGAGATTTATTGGAAGTTTTTTTTTTTTTTTTTTAAGATTCACCTTCAAGCATTCACTTTGAATGTATGGAAAAGAACAGCATGGACATTCAGCTGAATTTCTTCTTATGTGTTCATCAAACAAACAAACAAACAAACAAAAATAAATAAATAAATTAATTACTTACCTTTATATAGATCATTTGAATATACATGAAGTTAAGTAAATGACAGAATTTTCATTATATAGATCATTTGGATCTATATGAAGGTAAATGATGACAGAATTTTCATTTTTAGGCGAGCCATTGCTTGAAGCTGTGTTTTGGACATCGATAAACTCTTTCAGTAACTCTTTTAAACCCTTATTACTGTATTTTATGCTTCAATTGATGATGGCTATGTTAATATGATATGCCTATTGTAATACCTTTGAATTAACTTTGTATGCGTATGATCTCTGAAAGTAATATTTTTATCATGGACTGTGGGGTGAATAGGTCAGATGTGCTTCCTAAATAACAAATTACTCACTGCAGTTAGTCATTTTGCTCATGAAAACCATAATCAACACAAATCACATCAGACCTTTTCCTGTCTTTTTATTAAGGATAATAACATCCTGTAAATGAACAGACTTACTGAAGTGACCTACATTCACTGCTGCTTTTGTGAACTTCTGCTTGTTTCCTTTGCTCTACGACCTGATATTCACATGCTCTGACTTTGGTTTCCTCTCTGCTCATGTAACCTACATCGTCTTGATATGATCTTGTGGTTGGTTTGGATCATTTGATTTATCTGTTTTTCAGAGCACTATTATTACAGTTTTTGAAGCTTTTAACTATTAATATATACTAATGAAAACTATGTACATACATAGTTTTTTTTTTTTTTTTTTTTGTAAATACACAAGACAGTATTTCTGAAAGAAGAAAAAAAAATATTCATGCTTTTGATTATTAAAATTTAATGAAACCATTTAAATGGAATCCAGAAAATTAATGGAAAACAGAATTTGGTAAAAATAAAACTGAATTTGAGAAAAATAAATAAAAATTTCATATGGCCTTTTTTGTTAAACGTTTAATAAATTGCTTTTAAATATTGTACGTTTCATGATTTTAAATAATTAGACATGCTTTTTGATTAATAAAGTTTAATTTAACCATGAAAACCATTAAAAGAAAAATCAAAATGGAATTTGAAAAAAAAAAAAAAAAAAAACGGAATTAGGGAAAAAATCAAACGGATTTCATAGGGCCCTAAGTTCTTGACAGAAATGTCATTGAGGTGCATGATGTGTAAATGTAGAGAATTCATCAAGGTCAGACTCCAGTGCTTCTTATTACTGCTGTAAGGCATTCAGTTCCCATAATCCATCTGTCACAGACTTGTCACATTATCAGTGTCCTTCTATACTTGTCTGTAAGCTTAACGTTTCATGATGCAAATTACTGGCGTGAATAGAAACAGGTGGCTGACCTATAACTGTAAAGAGAACAGATTGTGCCAGAACATAATCGAATGTGGCCTGCTGGTGGCGTGGGGCGATCAGGGTGTTACATAACAGGTTTAATTGGGCGTCACGGCACCCTGGATCTGTCAGGTCACCTGGATCAAGTGTCAGCTGGTGAAAAATAGGTCAAAGATAATGATGAAGTCAAGGGGAACTGAGTCTTAGAAGAGACACAGCCTTATGACAATCATCGTAATAAAAAGATGTGAAGATGTGTTGGAAAACCCTGGAAAACAGACTATGTTGCTGTGACGTCCACATAATTGAGTTTAACTGCAAATGTGATTCTTTTCAAATGGCGTTGCGTCTCTTCATGTAATGTGCATGCAATTATGCCGTAATTTCTGTATTGCTTATTAGGTTTAAATATTTTTTTCCCCATGTAAAATCCATTTCTTTGTAATTGTTATTTATTTATTTATTTATTGCATATATATTTTTTGTTGAGTATCATATTTGATACATCATGGCTTTTATGGCCAATATAGTATGATATAGGAGAATATGGAGCTCATTCTCAAGGAGGAACAAAATAGTTCTGTTTTATTCAAATGCCCAAAATGAGCAAAAATATGCAATTTGGTGCAGTTGCTGGCATTTTTATAATAGTAAGCCAAATGTAATGAAATTAAAGATAAAAGTCAGATGAAATTCTTGTAATGTAAATCAGTGAGATCTTTATAACAGTACAACAGACTACTTACATAAGATGCATATGAATATCATTTGTCACTCCATGTCTCACAATAATATGTCTTAGTAAGATTAAAAGTTTAAATGCTTAGTTTTATGATCGAAAATCTGTAGTTTCAAAACATAAATGCAATGCAATACAGTGATTGAGAGATGAACAAACAAATGTTCCTTAAAAGCCTGTTGTATCATATTTAATATATTTTACCGTGATTTTTTTAAAGTAAGTGTTCAACTTGAAATAATTTTAACAATATACAGTGCCTTCATTTTTTTTTACGTTTTATGTTGCAGCCTTAGGTTAAACCGCTTTAAATGACTTTTTTTTTCCACAACAATCTACATTCCACACACCATAATGACAAAGCAAATAACAGGTTTTTAACATCTCTGCAATTTATTATACATAAAAAAAACATAAATGATTCCATTGCATAAGTATTCAAACAGTTGAAATTTAGCTCAGGAGAATTCATATTGCTTGTAGATGTTACTACACTTTGAATGAAGTTAACCTGTGTCAAATTCAATTGAATGGGTATGATTTGGAATGGCACACACATCTTAATAAAAGGTCTAACAGCTGAAAATGCATATCAGAGCAAAAACCAAGCCCTGAGGTCAAAAGAACTGCCTGTAGAGCTCAGAAACAGGTTTGCGTCAAGCCACACATCTGGGGAAGAGTTCAGAAAAAATTCTGCTGCATTGAAGGTTCACAGAATCATGTAGCCTTCATTATCCATAATGGAAGACGTTTGAAACAACTAGGACTCTTCCTAGAGCTGGCCTCCTGGCCAAACTGAGCAACTGATGGAGAAGGGTCTTGTCTAGACTGGTGACCAAGAAGCTGATGGTCATTCTAGTTGAGTTCCATGATCATATATGCAGATGGGAGAAACCTACAGAAGGACAAACATCACTGCAACACTCCACCAATCTGGGCTTTATGTCAGTGTGGCCAGACTCAATCCTCTCCTCAGTGAAGACACACAAAAACCCACTCGGAATTTGCAAAAAAGCACCTAAAGGACCCTCAGACTCTGAGAAACAAGATTCTCTGGTCTGATGAACCTCAATTCTAAGCATCATGTTTGAAGGAAACCAGCTCTGCTCATCACCTGCGGAGTACCATCCAAAAAGTTAAGTGTGCTGGTAGCAGCCTCATGCTGTGAGGCTGTTTTTCAGTGGCAGGGACTGAGAGACTCATCAAGAGTAGAAGAAAAGCTCTATGCACCAAAATATAGAGATAGTCTTAATGAAAACCCAGTCCAGAGCATTCAGAACCTCAGACTGGGCAGAAGGCTTACCTTCCAACAGGACAATGACCCTAAACACACAGCAAGAGTGGCTTATAGACAACTCTGTGAATGTCTTTGAGTGGCCCAGCCACAGCCTGGCCTTGAACCCTATCAAATACTTCTGGAAAAACCTGAAAATGTGCATCTGCTCCCATCCAACCCGACAGAGCTTGAGAGGTGAACAGGTGAGTTGAAGAATGGCAGATAATTGCCAAATGATGATATGCAAAACTTGTCGCATCAAACAAAAAAAACTTGAGGCTATAAATGATGTTTTATTAACAAAGTTCGGGAGGAGCACGTCAGATACTTAGCCTAATTAACACAAGAGGTACGCACTCAAGTTAATCAGTGCACAGATATAAATACAGCTGACGTACCTCTATTCATTTGAGGGTTAACCAGCATCCCTCCACCGCCCCTTCTCCACTCAAGAGGTATCACTAGAGTTCTCACCACACTATCGGGGGGTACTCTGGGTTCGGGCCATTCCTGAGCCCGGAGCCCTTCCCCAGGACAGCACGCCAACTACGCATTACTATACTCACCAAATACGCATTACTTTACTCGTGCTAAATAGATGTAAGTGTGAACTCGTGAAAGGTGCTTCAGCTAAGTACTGAGTTAAGGGTTTGACTACTTATGCAACATACTTATTTCAGATTTTTTATTTTTGTAAATTTACAAAGTTGTGCCAGTTCTGTTTTTGCTTTGCCATTATGGTGTGTGGAGTGTAGATTGATGTGGGGAAAAAAAGTAATTTAATTCAGTTGAACATAAAGCTTCAACATAACAAAACGTGAAAAAATGAAGGGGTTTGAATACTTCTGCAAGGCACTGTAAATTTCATTTTTACCTTTACTTTATAAAAATCATTAAATATTTCACAGCAAAAAGACAAGTGTACCATGAACTAAAGGTGGCCATTTTTAGATTTATACTAAAAGGCCTTTTACTTGCTAAATAGTATAAACTGTCAATCAGAGGCCTTCACATATAGTAAATTAAGTATAACAGCTTTTTAAAAATGTATTTATTTACTTTTTTTTTTTTTTTTAGCAAAGTTTTGATCATGTCTATAATTCAGAGGCCTTAGAAATTTTTGTATCAAGTATGAGACAGTAGGCCTTATAGGCTTAATTTCAGGACATCATTTTTTGTTACATTTTAATTTTGTCAAACCTTGGTTTATTTTGAAGTTCTTAATGTTGTCCTCACACTTTTGAACCCTGTTGTACATGACACTGAGGAGTGCCTGTCTGCTCACTTACATCATCTAAACCCCTCTCTTGTGTCTGGGTTATGAAATGCTTAAGCTCTGTTAGGGTGGAGATTATATATCCTGCTTTACCACAACTTTCTTCTCTTGCAGAGGAGGATCGTGTCAGACAGCCTCAGGAAATGGTGAAGGAAGAACAGCCCTTGTTTGTCTCTGTGGTGAGTTTAAGAAGTATTAGCTTTATATTTCTACTTTTTGCTCTTTTAAATAAAATCAAATTTTATGGATAATTCGCATTAGGTCTTTAATTATCATGTTTACTGTCATGAACTTTAAGAGTTTGTGAAATTGACTTTTTTTTTTTTTTTTTCACCATAACAGAATACAAGAAACTAAGGGCTTAAATTTCTGTTTGTGTTTTGCAGATGGTCTAATGGCAGACCAAAGAATGGACATCTCCTCCACGATGAATGAGTTCATGTCTCCCAGTTCCACTGATCTGATCAGCAGCTCCATGGGTACGACGGGCATGGACTACACTCGCAAGAGGAAGGGCAGCATCACCGACTATCAGTAAGAGCAAGTCCTAACTGATCCTCTAATGGTTCATCATTCACATTTCTGTGCTCATAATGGACCTCAAGCAGGATTCATGATGAGATTCAAGGCCCATTGTCTGGAATTACACTACAGTACCTAAAAGTTTGGGGTCAGTAAGGTTTTTTTTTTTTTTTAAGAAACTAAATCTTTTATTTAGCAATCCTGAAAAAAGTGTCATATTTTCCACAAAAATATCAAGAAATGAATTATCAACATTAATAATAATGATAGATGTTTCTTTAAAAACTGAATCTTCATATTAGAATGATTTCTGAAGGATCATGTGACACTGAAGACTGGAATAATGGCTGCTGAAAATTCAGCTTTGCTATCACAGAAATAAATGACATTTTAAAATACATTAAATCTGAACAGTTCTTTTAAATTGTAATAACATTTCACAATATTACTGTAAATTGTATTTTTGATAAATTAAATCCAGCACTGGTGAGCAGAAGACACTTCTTTTAAAAGAAAAAAGCATGGAGCAAAGTTGCAGCATTTTGCTTGAAGCAAGTTTTTTTTTTTTTTTTTTTTAAAAGAACATCTGTGTTCTCTGGCATCACTCTGACATCACTCCAAAACAAACACAGTAATTACAGAATGCTTTGGATGGGGAGGAAACTTGGTGTCACTTCTCTGTACTCACATTCCCTGTTTTGTACTTATCTGTCACAGAATTTATTGTTGATCAGTCATAAACCTTAGACACTTACTATAAGTTACCATGAGTTTGGCATATTTTGTAGTTTTAAAAGGGCAGTCAACCCGAAAATTAAAATGTGGTTGCCATTTACTCATCTTCAAGAAGCCTGTATGACTTTCTTTCTTCTGTGGAACAAAAACAAAGTCATTTTGAAGAATGTTGGTAACTAAACAGTTTTGGTTCCCATTGATTTCAATGGAATGGTCTAAAAATGCAATGAAATCAGTGGGAGCCTAAACTGTTGGGTTACCCACATTCTTCAAAATGTCTTCTTTTATGTTCCACAGAAGAGAAAAAGTGAATTTTTTGGGGGTGGACTGTCTGTTTAATTTGAGATGATCTGAAAGTAAACTTGTCAATATCTTTATTTTCACAGAATTGATGGATTTTCTTTTGAGTAAGTATCAAAACATTTAAATTGCTTTCACTTTACAATACTCCAGTGTAAAAATGTCCCAAAACTACTATTCCGTAAAACTAATAGTCCACTTCTTTTACAAAAAAATCTATAACCATTGCATACCATCACAGAAACATCACTAAACCACTAAACTGTGCCGTCACCGTACCTAATTATAACTGTCTTTGTTTGAGGACAGGCACATTATTCATCTGATTAAAAAAAAAAAGGAAGAAAAAAAAAATGAACTCATCCTTTTGTTTTTGAGAAAAATACCAATTTTATCCTCTTAGATCTGAGGCTTCATGGATGAGATTCCTCATCCCAAGCTCACAGCTCACACAGTCCTCTGAGAGTGAACGGTCAGTGAGTATGGATGAAGACATGCCAACTGGTCAAACTGTCCAGTCTGTTCTTGTTTTAACACAAATGTAATCCAGCACCTTTGATATGAGAATATGATATTCTCACGTCATGCAAAGTGTTTCAAGGGCAAATATTGTGCACAAATATTTGCAGGAGATACTTTGGTGAATCAGGTGCTAAAACTATGCAAACAGCTTGTGCAAATAAACACTATCTGCACAATTTTGTCACAGTTTATTCTGGGTGAATTCACTCCTTTTAATAGTTTTTAACTCAGTGTCTGAATATTGAGCATAATAGCAGTTACTGTATTATATGTAGCTGTAATTATGTGGTTCATTTTTAACAATAACTTTTAATGCAGGGTTTTCCATACAAGGGTTTGTAAACAACAGGGGGTTCATGAGATTCTAATAAAACTGGCATGATCAAATGAAAAGTTCACTTTGTATTATCCATCAAGTAAATATTTGATATCATACTGGTTCAGATGACTAAAAAGCGTATTCTAATAGAAAACACATTATTTAACCAACATGGACGAAAAAAAAAAATCTGTGGTAGATGTTATCAGTGTCAAGCCCTCAGGTAAACAACGTGTAAAATTTCTTCCATTCTGGTCAGTTATGAAACAGGCCATTATGAAACAGCCAAGCTGGAGCTGATGGTGCGTGAAATGGGAGTTACATCATATCAAGTCATAGTAGATTTGTAACTGGTACCATATTGTGAGATCCTTATCCTGTAATGACATTTAATGAGGAGAAATGAATCAGATGTGCTTTTAACCTAATCATTTATGGACTGTAATGAAAATCAAGGAAGAGAAAAATTGCTTTGTATTAAAGAGTATTTTTCGTGTGTTTTTGAGAAATAATTTTTCCTTTTACTTGCAAATCAGGGTATCTGGTAGGTTGACTCATGAGCTATTTAAGCTAATGTATTTTTTACTGTTTATTTTTAAGGGACAGTATGGACATAGACAAGGACAAACAACTTGGAAGGTAAATTGATTTATTGATTTATCTATCATAAATGTACAGTATAAATGACCACTACTGAAAATGCCTCTTTTTTGCATTCTTCAGACTTTTTGTTTTATCAAAAATGTAATTGTAATGTAATGTAATGTAAAAGTAAATGTGTTAAAAAAAAAAACAACCCTGAAAAAAGTAACTTTTTTGTCGATTGTAGTTTGTGCCCCTTTTGCTTTTAACTGGATCTGTTTATGTAGGTTCTGGTGTTTATACATAGCTTACATGATTTTATTATTTCTCAGATGTTAAACTCATTTTTCTCTCATCTGCAGGGTCGATCAGCAGATTAAGATTGCAAGGTGCTGTAATTCAGAGCTTTTTTTTCAATTATTAGTGGATAGATCATATGCCGTTGTAGATCTTATGCCTTTTCTTCCAATTGTAACATTGTTTTGGACTCTTGGTTGTCAACAGGGAGGCTCACAGTCAGATAGAAAAGAGACGCAGAGACAAGATGAACAGCTTTATTGATGAGCTGGCTTCATTAGTGCCTACCTGCAACGCCATGTCCCGCAAGCTGGACAAACTCACGGTGCTGCGCATGGCGGTCCAGCATATGAAAACACTTCGAGGTGAGATTCAGCTGTGAGATTCAAATGTAATCTTTATACGTGATTTTGTATTTCAAGTAATTTTACAGTTGAGTACTATTACACATAAAAATGACTTAAAATATGACATGTATTATATGTACATTTATATTTTATTCACAAACATTATATTACCAGTATGGTTTCTAAACAGCCTAATTGATCAATCTGTGCTTTCCTTTTGAAAATATTTAATAAGCATATGCATTAAATGGGTATTTGGAATAGACCATTATATTTATGCAAAGTAGTTTTGCAGTCTAAAATTATTTTATTACATGATGTACATTATTATATCTGATATTACTGATTTTTAAAATATTCTTTATTCTTTTTTGAGCAAGTGATAGAAATGACATGAATAGAGTGGTAATAATAACTATATTTCAGTAATTTTGTAAGCGAACGCAAAGTTCCCTGGGAACGCAAAAGTTTTCCAAGGTAAAGCAAAGTTTCTTGGGGAAACGCAAACATTTTGTGAGTTAACGCAAAAGCATATAATATAATTTTTCCTGTCATCATTTTTTTTCCATCACCATAACTGCTTCTATTTCTATCCTGAAAGCAAACCAATTACATCAGTGTTAAATATAAACAGTGGCACCCAATTCATTTTGTTGTAACAGCGAGCTCTAAGATATAGGGATTTAGTGCAAAAGTATATTTCATTGGTTCCTACAGTAGGTCAGTTTATTCAAATTGTGTTTTGACTGTTTGAATTGTTGGTATACAAATACTCACAACAAAAATACTTGTGTATATCCTTATTTTTTATTTTATGTTTATATTATATTATACTGTCTTTTTAAGGTGCTGCAAACCCTTATACTGAAGCTAACTACAAGCCAGCCTTTTTATCAGACGATGAGCTGAAGCACTTAATATTAAGGGTAGGTGAGCTAAAGAAAAGTCCTTTTGTGCTATGCTGAGTGACAAACCCCGGCTGTGACTCACTGGTGATTCACTCTGCGTCTCAGGCTGCGGATGGCTTTCTGTTCGTTGTGGGCTGTGATCGGGGAAAGATCCTTTTTGTGTCAGAGTCTGTCTACAAAATTTTAAATTACAGTCAGGTACGGCCTTCTAATGCTACTATGATTCACCGCTCAGCGGATACGAATCATCAGACTTTGAAGTGGCTCACTATATTACTTTTTCTGTCTTACAGAATGACCTGATTGGCCAGAGTTTGTTCGATTATTTGCATCCTAAAGACATTGCAAAAGTCAAAGAGCAGCTGTCGTCATCTGACACAGCCCCACGCGAAAGACTCATCGATGCTAAAAGTAAGCTAGCCCATCATACACTACACAATTTTATGTGAAATCTATCAACTCCAACTGTCTAGAATCTGCAGACTGGCTCTGAATCGCAGCAGTTAGCATCGACTAGTTCAGACCGCAAATTAGGACAAAAATCTTGGTAGAAAAAGTAGTGTATAGCAGCCTTTAATCACATACATTTCATTTGTTTCACAATTTTTTGAGCTTATCTGACAATGCATTGTTATTTTGTCAGCTGGGCTGCCGGTCAGGACAGACATCACCCCTAGTCCCTCCAGACTGTGTTCGGGGGCCCGACGCTCCTTTTTCTGCAGAATGAAGTGCAACAGGCCCCTTGTCAAAATGGAGGACAAAGACTTTCCCTCGACTTGCTCCAAAAAGAAAGGTAAATCAGTTCTTTTGTTTACTTGACATATTGTTCAATATTCAAAGACAGTGATTCATCATCATAACTACTGGCTTTTTCTCCCTGCAGCCGATCGCAAGAGCTTCTGCACCATCCACAGCACTGGCTATCTGAAGAGCTGGCCACCCATAAAGATGGGCTTAGATGAAGACAATGAGCCTGATAACGAAGGCTGTAATCTCAGCTGCTTAGTGGCCATTGGCCGATTGCATCCTCATATTGTCCCACAACCTATGAACGGAGACATTCGGGTGAAGCCCACAGAGTATGTCTCGCGCCATGCCATTGATGGGAAGTTTGTCTTTGTGGACCAAAGGTAAGTGGTGCCACTGGTTGCCCTGAAATGCAGTCGCAGTTTGAAGGTGTGGTCACATTTACCATTTCTCTAGCAAGTACACATGCGTACTGAATAAATACAGCATTTTTTTTAACCACTGCACGAGTGGAACTTCTTTGGAAACTTCCAGTTTCATATATTGTTAATTTTGATAAGAAACAAAGTATCATCTTTCAAATTATGTCCTTTTTTCCCAGGAAATTACAACAAATGTTGTTTTGATGCTATTTGATGTAGCGCGACATAAACTACACGCCTTCAAACGGCAGCATGGAGCGCGTTCATCCCTTTCTCTTTACTACTAGTTTTAACGCGGAATAAACTTGAATGGACATCTCACGTCTCACGTAATTGCTGAAACGGTGTCTCAACCGCGGAAAGAACAAAAAACAAACAAAATATCACGTAGGATTTCATTTACCTCAGGCATCAGTGTCCACAGCTCGTTAGTTCGCTAGAGAAATCAAGTCTGGAAAAGAGCAATTCGCGAAATATTAGACTATATACTCATTATATTTTACTTTACCTGTTAAGGCCATTGCACACTGAGTTCGAAATTTTCGCATGCGTTTTTCAGTTTTTTCGTATTCTCCATCCTTCCTATCAAAATGCATGCAACGTATGCGAAAACGCAGAAAATCGAACCTGATCCGAATTTTTTTTTGACGGACGAAAGTTTCAGAGGCAATGTGCAAACGTGATTGACACAACGTGAGGTCGTATTTATTTTTTAACGTGCGAAAATCTCAGTGTGCAGAGACCTTTAGTGATGTCTTAATTATTGAATGTATGTTTAAATAAATCTGTCATGAAACAAGTTATGAGTTATTTCAACAACAAATAGAAATTTTATCATTACAAGTGAATTAAAAAACTACATTGTGTAATTAACATGTTTGCGTACAATTTTTTAAAGTTGAGTGTTACATTTAAAAATTCTGGTAATTTAATTGAAGTTTGGGCTCTGTTATTAATTGTAACCCTATAGTAATGTAAAAGGGCTCTGTATAGTTTAGCTGAGGTAGATTTTTATCCCTAAGAAAAATTTAATTATAATTGAATTTATTTAAAGAGAGAGCAATTTGTTCAGTAAACCACTGTTTAATAAAAAAAGCAATTTTATGTTTAGTTTTTCCCCCTTTCTGTACCGTAACCATACCGAACGGTGACGTCAGAACCGAGGTACGTACCGAACCGTCATGTTTGTGTACTGTTACACCCCTACTCACCACACATTAAAGTTCTAACATTTTCCATTAAGAGGCTGTTTGGGAAGCAGTTATTTATGTTTGGTTCATTTGCTATCTGGCAAGAATGGTAACAGTAAATGTGACCACACCTTAACTTGGTTAAAAAACCTTAAATGATGCCAGTGCACTATAACATGTGACATGCTTGTATAATATGGTATAATTTTCCAGACTCAAAATTACATTAGTGTAATTGTAAGCAAACTGTTAGGTAAAACTGATTATTGGTTGGGAGATGTTTGTTTTGTCTACTGATGGATAAACTGATTTGGAATCTTGACGTTAGCGTGACAGCTTATTTGGTTTCGTGAGCACAATGCAGGTCAATATCCAAATATATCCAAATGGTGCAGATGGACGTAAGGTCACGGCCTGGCTAGAGGCAGAAATATAGGGCACATAATGCACCTAAAAATACGCTGTGACAAAGGCATTGTTTGGCTTTTATATGTCACCTGTATGTGGTTTTAAAGTTGAGATGAAACAGAAGTAGCGACAGATCTTCTTGTACTGTTAAACATATTGTTTTTGCTTACCCAAGAAGAAAAATGTAGGACGGGGACTTTCTATCCACCGGTGAAAACCGTTGCACTCAGAAGTAAAGGCAGATCTAAATGTGATGTTGCAGGCGATTGTAAGAAAGAGCAGAGTTTAAGGAAACTATATGAATGTAGAAGTCCGGTATAGAGTGCATTAGTATTTTATTTGAAGCAAAATTATTTGAAAATCAGGTGTTTCCTGTAGGGCTCTTTTTGTGCTGTTTGCTCACCGTGACTGTCTGGTGCAATTTTTTTGCACCATTTTTGACAAAATCATGTACTATTGATTAACAGCATCAGAGATCACAACAGGTCTGTCTTTGAAGGTTTATGAGTTAAAAATCATTAAAAATCAATTTCCCTTTGGAGAAAAGAATTGGAGTTTTTACTTCTGGAACCCATTATAGATGCATAATTTAGGGATGAAATGATCTACAAAATGGGTGTTTGCACATGTTACTACTTGCTTGCAAGCACTGTAAAAACACTTGTGTTCCTCTGTATTTGACAGATGCCTCTTTTCATTTTAGGGCCACAGCCATTCTAGCTTATCTACCTCAAGAGCTGCTGGGTACGTCATTCTATGAGTATTTCCATCAGGATGACATCGGACATCTTGCTGAATGCCATAGACAAGGTAACAGTAGAGCGATGCTCTCCATACAGTGTAGCACGACCAGATTTCTGTGGCAGACCTCACAATCTGTATGTCTCTGTTTGCAGTACTGCAGATGAGAGAGAAGATCAACACTAACTGTTACAAGTTCAAGATTAAAGATGGCTCTTTTATAACATTAAGAAGTCGCTGGTTCAGTTTCATGAACCCTTGGACCAAAGAAGTAGAATACATTGTTTCGACTAATACAGTCGTCTCGTAAGTGCACAAAATCTTTAATGATAAAATACATTGTCATAATGTTCTGATGGTTTGGTTTACTAGCTTGAGTGGCTGTGTTTTCAGAGGCAGTTGTCTTGATGGAGCAGAGCCTGGTTATCCTCAGCTCACTGCCTCCCCCCAGAGCATGGACAGCGTCCTTACAGCTGGTGACAGTAGGCAGATCTCATTTACTCTCCATATTCTAACACTACAAATAAACTAGTGACTGTTAAAGCATGTCCTAACCAGACATAACAAGTTACCTGCTACAAGTCATTTTTCAGTTCAATATCACAACCAATCAGAACATATGTTTAAAAATAGGATTTTGGGATTTTGAACCAATAGGATTTCGCTGTTTGGGGTTACCCAAACCAGGAGCAACAAAAAGAATGAAATTTCTTCCCTAAAACCCTTTAAAAAAAAAAAAAACTGTTACTGTTTTTATGGTATTTTTGATCAAATAAATGCAGCCTTGGTGACCACAAGAGACTGCTTTCAAAAACATTAACATTAATTTCCTTTAATAGTATTTCTGTGGCCTTTTCAAATGTTCTTCTACAGGCTCGGGGAAAACTGTCCCTGGAATCCCTGGAGGCACAAGACCCGGAGCAGGAAAGATCGGCCGCATGATCGCTGAGGAAGTGATGGAGATACAAAGGTGAGCTGATCGCTTTACACAGTTTAAGTCTAATAATCTGAAATCGAGTCATGATCTTGGTGACACTGCAGCTGGTTTTATCATTCATTGATATGATTTGCAGAATAAGAGGCTCATCTCCCTCGAGTTGTGGCTCAAGTCCCCTCAACATCACCAACAGCACCCCTCCTCCTGACACATCCTCACCTGGAGGCAGGAAGGTAACACTTGTACTTTACTTACAGGGACACTATGACCCTATGATTCCCACAATGCAGAAAACGTGGACAGAATCACAGAATCCCTTCGTAAAAATGGAATGTACAGTGTAGAGAGGAATGTCACAGAAATTGTCAAATTTTGGATGAATAAATAAAAAAATAGGGCTGTACATTTCGTCAAATCATGATATGGACTAGTGTCTGTGAACAGAAAAGTGCAAAAAAAAAAAACTGCTATTGAAGTCAGCATGTTCTGCCCTTCTCAAAGTGAATGAGCGGTGCAGTTTTGTCTACTACTGTACACATACTAAAACACACATGGTGCTTGTGGTGTTTTCTGTGTCTGTCGTCTCACTATAAGAGGACATGAACAAATAAACTTCATCTCCAGAGTTACTTTTGAGAGTCACTTCACCAGCATTTCACCATTTCATTTGAAATCTCTCCGAGGTTTTCATGAAGACTCGTCATGAATAAAAGTTATAAAAGTTTGATTAAAGTAAAAAATAAAAAGTTTGGTTTAAAGAGATTGTGACAAAAATAAATTATTATTGTACAGTAATGTACTTCTCAAAGTAATAATCATCATAAAATTATTACAATTTTATTTTTTAAGGAATACCAGGAATATAATTTTTTATAAATTTTATAATGTTTTAATGTTAACAGTGAACCTATGCAGCCAAAAAAAACCCCAAAAAACATCTATGTAATTTGTGTTCAAAAATGTTTTATTAAATTGTATATTTCGTGATTTTAATTAATAAAACATTGCTTTTTATTATTAAAATTTAATTTGACCATTAAAGCACAATTCATTTAAAAAAAAAAAAAAAAAAAAAACGGAATCCAGAATAATAAACATGAAAAAAAAAAGGGAATTTGGAAAAATAAAATAAAACAGATTTCATACAACCCTAAAAAACTTTTTTTTCAATTAATTTAAATTAATTAGACACTTTTTTGATTAGTAAAAATTTTATTAGATATGCTTGTTGATTACTAAAATAAAAAATTCTTCATGCCATATCAGATGTATATCTTCCTTGAGATAGATACAAGTGGGAATATATATATATATATATATATATATATATATTATAAAAAATTGATTCATATGGGTTAAGAATAAAAAACCTCATATACATCTGGGTAAAATGAGGATAAATTGTAAATTCATTTTTGGGTGGACTGGAGTGTCATTTTATGGTTCAGTCTCAGACAAACGTATTTAGATCTACAGAAAGTTAATGTAATGTTACATTAATGTGGTAATACTAAATGTAATATCATCTGATTTTTTTCTCTGCTTAGATTTCAAATGGTGGAACTCCAGATATTCCTTCAGCAGGGATGTTGTCGAGCCAGGACAGCATAGGATATCCTTACTCGAACAGCTCGATTTTAAGTAAGTTTTAAAGGTGACCTAATCACTGATTGGTTAGTATTGCTTTTGAACGGTTCACAATACTGTCTCTGATCTGCAGGTGATCATTCACACATCGGCATCGGTGACATCATGGATGAGCCGGGCTCCAGCAGCCCCAGCAGCGATGAGGCTGCCATGGCCATCATCATGAGCCTGCTGGAGGCGGACGCAGGTTTGGGAGGTCCTGTGGACTTCAGTGACCTGCCCTGGCCTTTATGAGAGCCCTGAAGGAGACCTTCACCCAGTTCTAACGGGGTACGACATCAATCCATCTCATTCGAGTTCAAAACAGCCATGACCCTGACAATCAACGCATGCGGACAGTGACGTTACATTAGTTTTTGACACGGTGCCTCAGGTAGCTCCACCCACAGCAAAAGTGATTTTGCCACTGTTTCACTTTCATTGAGGACAAAACTTTTTATAGCACCTGCTTGGGACACAATGTTAGATCTTACAACACACCATTATTAGTGCTGGTATGGTGTCTAAGGGTATTGTTTGAGTCTACAGAATGGAGCACTTAAAGGGATAGTTCATTCCAAAATGAAAATTCTGTCATTAATTACTCGCCCTCATGTTGTTCCAAACCTGTAAGACCTTCGTCGTTCTTCGGAACACAGAGTGCGTTTACATGGACCCTCTTAATGCGATTATAATGGGATTTTGACAATATTGCGATTAATCTTTACCTCATGTAAACGCAATACTTCGATTTAAATAATGCGATTTAAACTCATAATCGCAGCAAGCATAATCGTATTAACATAGGTGGCGTACGCCGATTTTAATCGAAATATACAGGCATGTAAACGCATTAATCGCAGTATTGCCGCTCTGACCAAAGTGCGCATGCGCTTGTGACATACATGAATAACGTGACACGCACCTGTAATAATACGGAGATTATGCTGCATTCACGTGCTATCGGAATTATCGTAAATACGAGTCTTATCGTATTTATTTATTTATTAATACGAAATTGGCCATATAAGGCCTCTCTAAGGCCGTTCATTTCCAATTTCCGACTAGGAAGCTCATATTTACGATAATTCCGATAGCACGTGAATGCAGCATAAGAAACGATGGCGGGGAAGAAAGCATCGCATTCTGGGGAAAATACAGCTGACAAAGCCTCTGTTCCTTACCCTCATCCAGAAACGGCGAGTAGAACGCGACGGCAGTGTATAGGCAAATAAATTCCATCACATTTCTATGGCGCCGAAAAAGCGTGGAATACAGCCATACAACTTCATTATGCATTAGACGTAAATAAATTAAAACAGCTGCCAGTAACACAACTGTTTTTTCTGAGTCCATCATTTGTGCTGTCCAGTGGGGTATGTGAATAATGGTAGTAAAAAAATTAACCACAATTCTTAGCGAGTAATAAGAATAATAGAAATTGCATGTAAACGGGAGTAAGAGCTTTGCTCTTGACATGTAAACATCAAAATGCGATTAAGTCCTTACTCTGATTATTGGAAATAATCGCATTATTCGTGCGCATGTAAACGTAGTCACTAATTAAGATATTTTTGATGAAATCTGAGAGCTCTCTGACCCTCCATAGACAGCAATGCAACTGTAATGTCCCCAGGTCCAGAAACATAGTAAGGACCAGTAAAACATCAGTGGCTAAACTTCAGTTTTGCGAAGCTACGAGAATACTTTTTGTGCGCAAAGAAAAAAATAGTGACTTTATTGAACAATTCTTCTCCCCTGAGTTACCGTCTTCCGCCATTTTAGAGAGTATCATGATGCATGCATGCACTTTCACCTAAGCGTAAACAACGCTGATTACGTTGATTACTATTTCAACGTAATTACTGATAACTCTTGGGTACTGTCCAAAGTGGCGGAAGATGGTAACTCAGGGGAGAAGAATTGTTGAATGAAGTCATTATTTTTGTTTTCTTTGCGCACAAAAAGTTTTCTCGTAGCTTCGCAAAATTGAAGTTGAGCCACTGATGTCACATGGACTGTTTTAACGATGACTTTACTACGTTTCTGGACCTGGGGACATTACAGTTGCGTTGCTGTCTATGGAGGGTCAGAAAGCTCTCACATTTCATCAAAAATATCTTAATTTGTTTTCCGAAGAAGAAAGTAGGTCTTACAGGTTTGGAACGACATGAGGGCGAGTAATTAATGACAGAATTTTCATTTTGGGGTGAACTAACCCTTTAATGTCAAACAACTAAATACCACAAATCCTGTTGGGCTTACATATTTTTTTATATCCACCTCAGCATTTCTGATCTTTGTGTTTCTGCATATTTGCTTATTAAAATAAAATGTATCATAGATATGTGTATGCTAACATGTATGAGTTATTTTATCTGAATGTACATGATTGAAATGAACCGAAAGGGCAGCAACATATTTTTTAAAATAAAAAAATATATATTTCTTTCTCTCTACATTGTTTTTTTTTTTAGAAACGTAGAAATTGAAGAGTTTAGTTTTTCAAACTGAAAAGGTTTGAAGGTGAAACCCACCTTGTCATAATTTTATAACCTTTTAAAGACACTGATCTAGCAGTTGATAATTGGATGAACTGCGGTACAGTAAATAGCACATACCTAATTTAAGGTTTAGTATTTCAGCTAGTGTTAGATCGCTGTTTGTCGTGTACTTTAAGTAACAATAGCATAAGTCAGTATTGACGCTACGTTGCAATAGCATCTATTGACTTGGATTAGCATGATCGCCTCGTTTTATGTATATTTTGATGACTTTCAGAGCGCAGTCCACACAATTACCTGTCCAACCAAAATAGAAACAGTTTGGGGATCACTACTCAGGATTTTCTCCAACATCAAATATTTGCACCTTGTGTATGCTATTGTTTTTTGTCTTCGGCCATACAGGCACTGATTCTCCCATTGTCTCCATTGGTAAAACATAATGAAAATACACTCACTGGCCACTTTATTAGGTACAGTTTGCCTTCAGAACTGCCTCAATTTTTCATGGAATAGATTGAAGGTGCTGGAAACATTCCTCAGAGGTTTTGGTCCATATTGACATGACAGCGTCACACAGTTGCTGCAGATTGGTGTATAATGAAACACCAAAAATCAAACTTCACATGTCTAACACTGTACATTATATATCTTTATTAATACAATGATTTTCAAGCACTTGAACAGAGAGATCTTGAGCAGATAAATTAATGTCGATCTAAGAAAAACTGCATTCATTCACCAGGCAAATGGACCTCCTGAGGAGACACAGGAGCTTTGAGGAGATCAAGGGGAGAGCTTTCCAAAAAAAAAAAAAAGTGGCACCAAACCCAAATGCATCAAGTGAAAAGAACTTCAAAATTATAATAATTCAACTCAATGCAGTAATAATATAGTAAAATGGAAAAGAACAATAGTCATAATTATTATAATCATATAACAGGCCCAATTACAAAATAAGTGAGGTTGCTAACTTCATTTCAAACAAACAAAAATAATTTTCCTTTGGTCAAGTAAAAAAAGAGAACAGCGAAGACGGAACAGGAGAGCACTGCCCATGCCAGTATCCCAAGTCCATGATGTTGTTTTTTTTTTTTTCATTTTCTTTTTAAATACAGTAACTAGACAGTTGAGGCTCTAAGGCTGTGGAGGAGGTGCAGAAGGCAATCTGGTTATAGTGTCACTCTGTTTCATGCTGCAGCATGCTGTGAAGGGGCGTCTGCTCTCAGACGGCAGGCGGGGGGGCGTCGGGGTCAGGCTCGTTGTTGAAGTTGTTGCTGTAGTGGTGACCGGGGGGAGGGTGGTTGGGAAGAATGTCCAGTTCATCCACTTGTGGTCCGGGATGCATCACCACAAGCTGGTCCTGGGGAATGTCTGCCGCGGCCGCTGCCAGGTTCGTGATGGACTTGCTCTTCACGCACTGGAAGTCCACGTGTCGACTCTTGCCTTCCTCCTTCTCCCAGGACATGCGGATGAAGGGTCTTTGGACGTAGTTGTAGATGACTTCAGGTCGGCCGCCGGGGCGCTTTTTCACTTTCTCTTTGTATGTTGGATAACCTACAGATGCAGATTTGATATTAAAAAGTTGTGATCTTCTAAAATTCTGTTATTATATTTACCCTCATGCAAAACCTTGCCCTTCACTGTAGCATTCAAATCAAATATGGCACCTTTCAACCAAATATTTGGCCATTATGTCTAGACCAAGTTCTAATGACTCTGCTTTGTGAATGTATAGCAGACCATTTCTGACTTCAAATTTGTAGTGAATTTCAAGTAAATGTTGTGCAAGTTCACATTTCATTTAAGCAAATTTGTGTGCATCTCATTGGCTATCATTACTTTCAGCCATCAGCCAACCTGCACTGTAAATATCAATATAACGTCAGATTTGAAGACAACAAATATCTTTAGTTTTCAGATTTGTCATGACCAAATGTCAAACCTGATGCCTGCTGCCATATTGGATTCAGTGCTACTTCAGAGAATGAAATTTTTTGAGTGCACTATCCCTTTAAATGATTAAAATGAGATTGCATATTTGAATAAATAGGTATATGCAAGACCGATGTTTCTTACCTTCGATACCCAGTCTAATTTTCTTGAGTCCTCGCTCTTTTAAAACTGATTTGGCTACATCACGGTTTTCAATGTACTTGAAGAAACGATACAGTTTTGTACTGTATATAACTAAAAGGGGAGAAAAAAAATTGTTTTAATATATTTGCTGTAGCTTCAGATAAAATCAATGGTGATGCACTGAAATTTCAGCAACAAAAATAGATCATGTGCTTTTTGCCAATTCACAACTTTAAAAACTGTTTTTGTCTACTGAAAATATTTTTCGTAAAGATTTTCAAAGGTTCAGTCTGTTGTTAAACAACAGTACAGCCCACTGAACACACTGCACTTCTGTCCCTCACAGCCTTGTTTTTATTCTTATCAAAAATTAAATAAGCTCTATAATTGCAATAAGCTCAATAATTGCTCAATCAATCAGTTTTCAACCATAGAAAGACGTCACTAAAACAGCTTGTAAACAACGTCATGTAAAATTATATGTACTATACTACATATCTATTATATTTTACTTAACATGTTGTCTTCATTATTTAATGTATGTTTTAATAAAAATATTGATATAAAACTGCCTTAGGTGTGAATTAAATTATTCCGGTTTTATTGGAGTGCTGATTATTGCATAAATGAACTATTATTTTTCTGGCTAAATGAAAACTTCACTTTCAGTTTCACTAAAAAAATCATTTCAGTGCATCACTAAAAACACTTAAGAAATGTCTTCAGGATAATACATAAAAGTGTGTGTGATTACTTTGTGAATACTCCTCTCCCATCTGAGGCGGGTACTCCTCGTCCCAGTCCACCACGTCATCGTCTGTGAGCACAACTATGTGACACTCCCTCTCTCCGCTCTGAGCGCTTGCCACCATCAAAGGAAGCACCATCTCCTCCAGATAGAACTCAAACTGCCGCCGAGCGCCGTCATTGGACAGTTCATGCATCAGGGCACCTGAAGACACAAACCGGGTCAATGAACAAAAACCTGAGGAAAACCAAAGCAGGCAAATCTGCCATTTTGTGAAATATGAGGCAGAAAATCCATTGTTAAAATACCACAGTTGTCATATCTCAGTACTTACATGGACAGTGACAGAAGATTAAAGGAATAGTTAATCCAAAAAAGAAAAATAGCCCTCTATCCTCTAAAATGTCTTAATGATGGATTTGTTTCTTACAAATACAAAGCTTTGCACAAGACATTAACTGATGGACTGGAGCCACATGGATTACTTGTGATGTTTTTTCAGCTGTTTGGACTCTCATTCTGATGGGACCCATTCACTGCAGAGGGTGAGCAAGTGATATAATGACAAATTTCTCCAAATCTGTTTTGATGAAGAACCAAATGGCCTGAGGTTGTGTACATTTTCAGCAATTTTTTATTTTTGGGTGAACTATTCCCTTAATGTGAGTCAGGAAGGGCATTTCAGGAATTACTCACTCAGGTCTCGGCACTTGATAGTACTGTAGTCAAAAGAGATGCACAGATAGTCGCACGCTTCCCTCAGCTCAGGAATGGAGATTCCATCAGGACAGCGGATTATCCCAGATTTATAGTAATCCTGCCAGTTACAGAAAGAACAGACAACACAAAGGATGCCATTACAGAAGCTGCACCGCTTAAAGAAACATGGATGTACGCCTGATTCACGTGCACTGCTGCTCACTGTCAGCTAACTGGAGACGTGCTGATGATTTTTAACACTGTGGATGCATAATATATCATTACCATATCGGTTATTGGCTGGTATTGCAGATTTTTAAATTGACATAAAATTTATTTAAAATGTAATTGTTTATGCTCATTTTTACATTTACATTTTCTTAATCACTCACTTTAAGTTCATCTTAAAAACACCAATAATTTAAAAACAATTAAATAGAATCTTAAATAATCTAGCAAATATCATAATAAATATCCATTTTTGATATTGTACATTATGCTGCGAAGCCTTGCAGAATTTTAAATTATTGTATTATTATTATTATTTATATAAAAAAGCATATAACTTCAGTACCAGCTATTTATTGGTTAGCATCCATTACATGAAAATAATTTTCAGCTTATTGTATCAGACTGAATTTTTGCATCAGAAACGTATGTGGAAGGCCACATGTCCTTGACACATTAGAGCCAAAGTGCTCACAAATGTGATGCAGATTCAAATCCTACTCCTCATCCCCTCTTCCACATAAATAGTGATTATTGTATAGCATTTAAATTGTTCCTGCAAGTAGCATGCTCCTCTGTTCAAGCTCTCACAGCCAACACATCCTCTGTCTGGATGTGTTGATTGTCTACAGTGCTCTGAGTTACAGCAGCACAATGAACAGTGTCTTGAGACACATAACAGACACTGCAGCGAAAGATCATTACAGCAGGATATACAGCAAAGCTGATGACAGGCTTATGCTGCACTTAACGTCATTATTTAAAAGCTGTTGCTGGAAGCTCATTATGAGATGTTCCCAGAGCCGAAGCAGCCCACAGTGAAAGCCTGTGACTAAACCACAGACCTGTCTTAAACACCAATTTATTTATCAACTATTACACTTTATCAGTGCAGTGTCTCCAAATTAACAAGCTAAAATGTTGTCATTTGTCCTGCTATCAGAGTAAAGATAAAATATAAAATAAAGATAAAATATTTCTTTTTGAAACCAGATCTAATGATTTGTAACAGACTGGAGATTCTTAAGTGGGTCACACATCAGACAAAAAGCACCATGCCATGTCGCACCACAGGTAGGACAAGGCACAGGCATCATATATAAAATGAATCATTCTGTACATGCATTTTCTCTGCCTGCAGAGTCTGGTGTGAGACCAGCTTTAATGTGTGCAGTGAGCCAGTAAAAGTGAGATGTCGAGTGACCTACCAGAATGGCTCTAAACACAGTGGAGCTGATGCCCTCTGCCACCTCATACTCTCCTTTTTCATTGGGCCGGGTGAAATTGTGTTCCCGTCCAGATCCAAACATTCTACAGAAAAATACAGAAATGTTTTTTTTCAGAAACAACAATGGGAAAATGTATTAAAAATAGATTATAGAAGGCTGAGATAAGTTGGGTTAGTTCTGTCATCATCTTTGTTATTTCCTTGTGTGATCTTAAAATGGCTTAAATTTAGTTTGATCAAATCTTAAATGCCATAACAAAAGGCTCCATTATCATTTTGAGAAGTATTAAAGGGATAATTCACCCATAAATGAAAATTACACCCTCATGTCATTCTAAACCCATATGACTTAATCCTTAAAACACAAATCGAGACATTTTAATGAAACCTGAGAGATTTCTATCCCTGCATTGAAAGTCCATGCAACCAAAACTTAAAAGATCCAAATAGGTCATAAAGGCATCGTAAAATGAATCCATTGATTGATTGCTTTATATGATGAACAGATTTTGATTGATTTAGACTTGATCAACACTATAATAATAGATGCATAGAAGCTCAAATGTGCATGTGTGATACAGGAGAATCATTGATGTTTGTTCTAATGCTTGACTTGCAAGCTTCTGTGTATACCATGTCATCAGCTATGTGCGTCAGTTATTGTTTACATCTGTTCAGACTGCGCAAATCATATGGTTTGTGTTTTAAATTTTGGTTGGACTTTCAATGGAGGGACAGAAACCTCAAGTTTCATTAAAAATAACTTTGTGTTTCGAAGATTAACCAAAGTCTTATGGGTTTGGAACAACATGAGCATGTGGAAATGATTTGAGTGATCTACCCCTTTAAATTTGGGGATGGAGAAACAGGAATCGTGATACTGCCCAATGCGAAACTACAAGTGGCAACAATTAATTACATAAATGTGAGAGCTGCATGTTTCATTGTAAAAACTCTTGAAACAGTATTATCAACAAAATACAATATTGATCAACCTAATTTGTATGTAGACACATTTAGTATGTAAAATCGATACTACTGAAATGTTTTATTTTGAATAAAACGTATTAAATGTTTTAAAAGTGCAGTTTCCGTGTTGTGCGGTTGAATGTGTTCCATGGATTGTTTAATAAAGTAAAATAATCATTAGATAGATGATTTATTTGGAGACTACAGGTTTGTTCTGTATGAACAAATGGTATTGATTTTATTTGTGCAGCTCTTAAAGTCTTAAATTTGATTTTAAAACCCTGAGTAAGGTGTCTTATATGCATTCAGATCACATTTCAAAATGTTTTTCTGGGAAACTTGCAGGAAGATTAGCATTAACACTACAAATGCAGTCACAAATATATTCAACAGCTTCATACTAGGCGTAAATGTGGTCATACATGTTTTAAATGACATGAAGGTGATTAGACACCTTCAAGACAGAACACTGAGAGATGATTGGTCTGCTTCTAACCTGCCCAGCATTGTGTTGGGCTGTGCTGTGAAAATCGAGGGGTCCACCACGAAGCGAGTGTTGTCCACAATAAGCGTGACCTTCTCTGATGTGCGGACGCTGCGGGCTCCATCTTTGACATTCTCATAGACGAAGACCATCTCACCGGGGACCATGCTCTTGTATGTGCCCTCCGAGCTGGACAAGCTACTGTTGCGGCTGCTGGCCACCCCACTGCTGCTGCTGCTGGGAGAGATCCTCTGAGGCCTGGGGCTGCTGGGCCGCGACGAGCCGCCCTCGCGATCTGCTCACATGACACATATATGACATGATGACAAACCATGGAACTTAAATGAAGAGCCACAATGGACCTAAACAACAAAAAGTGTTTTCTCACCGCTGTTGTGTTGGCGTGTGGGTGAGGTCACGTTGCGAATACAGGGTGTGAGCTGGCCTTCGACACGCTCGTGCGAGGAGTCCCGAGAGCGGTCGCTGGAGCGACGTCGATCTCTGGATCGGTCACAGCCTCCACTGGCACCATGCATGTTCATTTTCACTTGGACAGTCTAACACATCTGGCCACTGCAGGAAGTGAAAAAGAGCGAGAGACCTTAGAAAACACCTCTGAAGGCAAGATCCAGTGTCATAATTTAGCGACTCTCAAGAGGAACAAACTCCCAGAGCAATTTAAGGTGAAATGGCTCCCACAACACCACAGAGAGCTAATGTCAGGATTGTTCACATCTCTGCATAGTAAAACTGACACCAGAATTATTATAGTTAACTAAGACCATAAAAAAAACAAAAAACATTTTCTTTACTTGAATAAATATAAATAAAATAAATAAATAAAATAAGCAATAACTGATATAACATTAAGGAAACATTTCTCATTTTCATTTAGTTTAACTCTAATAAAATAACTAAAATGAAAATAATTAATAAAAAACTATACAGACATTTTTTAAATAACTATAACAACTAATATATATTGACAAAAACACACAAAAAACAAATGTTTAGTAAACAAAATGAAAACTAAATTCAACTGAAAACAGAGAATATGAAAGTTAAAACTAATTCAAAATATTAATAAAAACCATAATAGTATCTTAATTATCCTAAAATAAGGTCCTGAATGAGACACTTTTTTCCCAATTCTCTGGCTGGTGCATCACTTGTCTTGAATTCACAGTGCTGCCTATCAACACAGATGCCGCATAATGTGAAAAGTTCTGATGGGGTGGGAATATTTATGCACTTCACAATTCAATTCAGGTGCTCAATTCTCAATGCACTATATAGGGGTAAAATCATCTTGCATTTGAATAGAGTTTTCATGAATTAGCTTAAACTGGTATACACATGCTTGATGCTCATGGTGTTTTCAGCATAGGCCATCTCACTATAAGATAAGAGAACATTAACTTCATCTCCAGAGCTGCTCACTTCACCATTTCATTTGATAATGTATAGTCACAATATTTCTAGTCACAATCTAGTCATCTGGTCACAAAGTATTTTTTCATCCATGTTTTCATTTCAGTAAAATGTGGCTACGTTGCTCAGAAAGATTTATTTATTGTTAAAGATTTTTAAAAATTTGTTTCATTATCATAGTTTTAGTTTATAAATTTGTAGTAGGCCTAAATCATAAAACACAGAATCTAGAAAAATTAAAACAGAATTGGTGACACAGGCCATATTATTGTTAACATTCTGATAAATTATTAAATTTGTGTGTTATTAAACTCATCACCAAACACCAATGACTTGTACATACACTATATAGACAAAACTATTGGGACACCCCCTTCTTTAGAACAGAAAAATGCACTTCCAAATCTGTGGCAACGATGGGAACATAATTCATACATTTAAAAATTGTATTTCCATCTCTGTTGCAACAGTTTTGGAAGTGTCTAAAATGACTGTACCCATATGTACAAATCATTGGTGTTTGGTGATGAGTTTTTGGCTCAAGGTCTGCATTTACAGTCACACCAGAGGTGTTAAACTAGGATTAGGACTTGGTTTTATGCAGACCAGTCAAGTTCTTCCACACTGACTGAATCAATCATTTTCTTTTTGAACCTTGCCTTATACACAGAGGCATTGTCATGTTAGAATAGAAAAGGGTCCTGTCCAAACTTTTGCTATAAAATTAGAAGCACACAATTCCCTAGAATATCATTACATGCTTAAACATTAAGATTTATACTCATGGAAATTACTAAAGTAGTCAAACCTGTTCATTAGAAGGGGGCTACCCAATACTTTTGGCAATATAGTGTATTTACTGAAGAGGTAAAAGACAAAAAAAGCAGCAGATAAACCAATAACACATTCCCAAGACACCCTTTAATGTAATTCACTGCATTTATAATACTTGTTGATGCCAGACGCTCAGGCAGAAATGTAGCATATTTACAGTGACTACTAATATCCAAATAAACAACAGAGTGAATAAGGCAGCAGACGAGAGCACTCGCAAAGGACTGAGAAAGGGTGTGCTCGAACGGCTTCTGTTCCAGTTGATCAGGAAGTGCCAGGGGTAAATTCAGATGAATGTCATGAGTGTAACACAGGAGAAGCGGGGCCTGGGCCTGGGTGTTTGTCACACTACTGACTCTCTGTGTGCATACACACCTGTACAACATACATGAACAAAATAGCACTATTGTACCACCATGGTTTTTGGTTGTCCCATTGCTGAAGTAATCATACACTACCATGGTAAATATCAAAGTACCATAGCATTACCATCTGATACGTCACTGTACCATGGTAAGGACACTTTGAAAATCAAATTATGTGTCAAAAATATATAATCCTAAAACTTATTGGACAAATAACCATTAAGAACGGATATGAATCAGACATTTGTGTACAGCACCACTCCCTCTGTGCACAGCGCTTCTGTTTTTTTTTTTGAAAGCTCAGGAAATTCCAAAGATAGCTGTCCATTTAAACCAGTCTCTTAAAATAAAACAACAAATACAGAGAGACAGAGACCACCCCTTTCTTCCTCACCCATGCACTGAGCAAAAACATAGCTGAGGACTTCTGATAAACGCTTGGCTAGTTTCTCACTCCTACATACAGTGCCAAGTACCATATATTCTACTCTAGATAACAAAGGAGTCAGTGAAGTAAATAAAAACATTGTTGCGGCACAAAATTATAAATCAAAGGTCTTATAAAGTCTCTAAAACCACAAACTGTTAACCTTTGAAATCCGTAGGTTAAGTGACTCACAAGTAGATAAACCAGTAGTTTTAGTAAACACTTACAAACAAGCGAATTGCTACATTTATCATCCTGTAGTGTGTGTGAGTAATCTGCAGCATTTACACACTTTACACAACTCATGTGATACTGGCTGTGCCTCAAAAGTACAAGCAGACCATTCAGTCAGATTCTTTCCTCATAACCTGATAAAATTACATTAATTAGCAACCAATGTACTGCTTTAAACACAGAAATCGCTGTGAATGCCCAAACAGAAATGTTTGGGCATTCAAATTAAGTCACACTTAAACATTTCTAAATGTTATATCGTGCTTAAGTATTTAAATATTTTCAGAATTTTAAGTGTGGCTTAATCATCTGATGCATGTGGTCAAATTCGTTCAACTAAAAGCCATTTTTTAACCATTCAGGATGTGATGTTACAACCAAACCACCATGACTTACTTTTGACCCATTCCCAAAATTTTACATAGCTGTTCTCTTTATGACATTTTAATAACACAAATTCAGCATTTCTGATGAAAGTGCCCCAAACAATATAGAAAAAATTAATTCTATTCCAAACACATCATTTAGTGAAAACAGAATGGGAAATTATTATATTCTTTACTGTAGATGTTTAGCGATTTTAACAAGAAAAAAATATATATCTATATACACAATACAGCTAAAACATGTTATTTAGTCAACTTAATTAAATTACATTTGCCTTACCACATAACATAAATGACCCTACATTTCAAAAGAACACGTATGTAATGTTTTAAAGGCGTTTTATTCTAACGCTTTATTGTTTACGTTACTCTAAAGATCTGGACAACACCTACCAGTTTTAGTTGTATATATATTATATACTTTTACAGCGTTGTTTTGAAGTAAAAAAGAAACATTGTTTTTCTATGTAAACACTTAATTCATGCATCAGAGGGTTAAGTGTAACTTACATATCATTTTAAAGCCAGATGAGAATATATGTAAACGGCGTTCATACCATTATTCATTTAAAACTCTTGTGATCTGATAGCCAAAAGCGACAGGACTGACATCCGTTCAACTGATCAATGACTGATCGAACTCTCTCGCGGATGGTGTGTCATCCTGCCAGAGTCGTTACATGACAATAAAGAAAGACCAAAAGCAACAAACGCTATTTGACAAGTTTCACTCGTTCATTAAACAGGGATTTGTAATTAAATGTGTGATTATAGGTCTGGTGTGTTGTTAAACAGCGGACTCATCTTCACACACAAAACCTCAGCGGACGTTACAGAACAATTATCTAGCCACCGAAGCTAACCAACAAAACAACAGACGTTTGGATTATGAATTAAACAAATTCTTACCTTTTTACAGTGTCGTGAGCATAGTTTGTAAAGGAATTAATTACTGGTGTTCTCCCGTGAGGTAAACAGAAAAGAATAACCATCAAAATTTGAAGAGGACCATCAGCTTTTTCTGAAAAAGCGAATTTGATCTCCACCAACTGCTGACAGGAAACGCGACTTCACTAAAGTATCGCGAGAACTGCGTCCATGTAGTCAATGGGCTTTATAAAATTGATCAGATTACAAGAAGTTATACATAAAGAGAAAGACAGAAAGAAAGAAAAAAAGGTAACACAAAATAAGCCAGTCTTGCTTAGTTTCTTGTGTATGTAATGTAGTATATAATTAAACACATCCAGTTGGTCCACATTTTAGTGCAATTGTTGGATGTCACAAAAAGTACAAATATTTCTTGAAAGTACATTTAAAAAGTCACTACGGTACTACACTGAAACGAAGACAATGAAAACAGAGAGGCCTACTACAAGGTTAAGACATTGTCCTTTGTATGTCCTACACAGTTTCTGAACAATATGCTTAAATATCTAAACAACAAAAATTATTTACAAATAAATAAAAAAAACTATTTGAAAATAAATTTAAAAGACATAAGTAAAGCAGTGCACATTATTTCTCCAAGTATACAATAGTATATTTTAATTGACATTTACTGTGTCTTCCTCCTGCACTGATGTTACTGAGAAAACACTTTTCATTATTTAAAGTTCATTAGCTTTTCAGAAACATCAGTTTTGACAACGTCAGTTCAACATCCTCGCTGCACCTTCTCCCTTTCTTAAACGTCTGATAGATGGGCCGTTGGTTTTCCCTTTTTGCTCTTTTTGGGAGTAATTTATTGAGGGTATGAGGATATTGTTGAGCTTCAGCTGAAGCCAGTCCTGCCTTTCTAACATCTCCTTGTGCTCCCGAACGTTGTGCATGAGCTGAACTTCACTGATTGACCTCTTGCTGTTGCAGATGGAGATACGGAGTGATCAGATTTGAATTGAAATCACAAAACTAAAAACAACACCAACATCTTGGACCAATATGTTGCATCCTATTCTCTCTTACCTGAGTGGTAATCCCTCCAGATATAGCAAACTGCAAAGACCCCACAGCACAATAATAAGCATGATTTTCTCCAAAGAACGTATGAGTAACATAGTGATACCTGTAGAATAAGTTAAGGATAAGATAAGTTCTATAACTTACAAGATAGAGTGTCCATGATAGAGAGACATTGGCCTCTAAACTTATCAAGTCTTGTTGTCTTTTATTTGACTGCTTCGGTATTTTGTAGCTGCTGTGCTGAGAGGGTCCATGTGTTGTTCGGTGTCGTATTTGTGCGTTGGGGCTACTCTTCCTCTTTTTATACGCACAAGCCCCCTCCCGTTGGTCATTGATGAGCTATCTCCATTATTGATGGTGATGTCATCCATGCTTTGATGGAGACTGGCATGCACATGACGACACATGACTACCAACACCCCCACTAATTCTGTTTTCAACACCTTGGTCAAGACCCCCGTGATCACAGTGCTGGAGAACTAGTGCCATGTACGGCTATGATGGTCAGACAGAGTGCCACCTTCGTCAAAGTAAGTATATTTCATTATATGATGTTCAGATACTCAAAATGCAGTCTCAAGCACTCTTAAAAATTAATTAGGAATCATTATTTTTAATTATTATGCAAAATACAGATTTAAAATGTTTTTAAAATATATTTTTATATAATTATTTCATTTATTTGATTTTTATTTTTCAATGGAATGCTGCATAGGGAATAAAGGATTCCACCTTTTTTCTATTATTAGTAGTAGTAGTAGTAGTAGTAGTAGTAGTAGTAGTGACTGCAGACTATTCTTACACTTAAATTCACACATTGAATCTGATGTATTAGTGGCACTATTGAGAAACGACAAATGCATCCTTTCTACTGAAAAAAAAGAAAGAAAAACATACTTCAGCAAGGATTTTCATTTATAAAGGATTTTTACCTAGATACTTATCATATTAAAATTATTCCATAACTTAGTTAGGAGAGTGCAGAGTAAATTCTGTAACTCATTTCTTGTGTTGTTCTGAAAACATCAAATGATAGGTTAGAGCATATGATTTATTGTTTTATGTTTTTTTTTGTTTCGGGATTTCAATCTTGCGGTTTACCAGGCCAGACTAAGGAAATAAAACAACAGTTTTATGTCAGGCATCATTGTGCAAGCGAGATCCACCTGAAGTTTAAGTGATCTATGGGAGGTGTATAACCTTGTCATACTCTCATGGGACACATTAGGTAACCATGAGAGAAGTTTTCTAAATGTGGAAGAGGAATGGCTATGTCATGACACATGCAGTAAGTCCTAGCAAGTAACCAAACTGAAAGAACCAAAACAAATGTCTATTATATCAATGATCAATTATAATTTCAATAATTCTCCAATACCCTTGTCAGCACTACTCAGAATCTGAATTTACATTCAGAAATAAGAACTGAGTAATAATAAATACTTCACAATAATAAATAATATAAAAACAAAACTTATTTGTTTAGCATTTTTCATACAGCATACTGTAGCATAAAATGTTTCACTAAACATAATAATGATAGGTACAGAAATGAAATATAAAAAAGTGAGTGAAAAGGTGATATATTGATAGATACATAGATATATTATAAAACAGAAGTAAATTCTATAATAACAACATTTTCCAACAACTACTAAAATAAATGCAAGACTTTATTTTTTAATGAGATGTAAAACTAAAAATAGACTAAAAATAGATCTGATATCACAAGGGAAGCTGATCAACAGTGTAATATGTAAAATACACTTGACATAGACTTGGTAGTATAAGTCTATGTTTCCCTGTATCCTTAAACCTCAGAGCATGTCTAACCTGTTTTCCCTAATTGATAAAAACTGAGCAAGTTGATTGACAAGTTTTCAACAAATACAACCTTGGATTTTCACTAATTGCTGAAAAATCAGGACAATAAGTCCTAATTTTTTAACATTTGCAATGCATACACATTTAAATAATTAAGATCATTAAAACTGAAAGATAAATACAAATGAAAGTAATATGCATAGCAATGAAAATGTACATTGTGGTGCTGAATCACATAGTGGAAGTATAGAAAACAATATTGGTCCCAACACAGAGCCTTGAGGAACACCACAAGTGACTGATGAAACAGTTCACAGTACAGATACATTACATATCCCTTTGATTAATACCACTGTTAATTAATACCACACTCATACCTAAGATGGTGCCGCAGATGACAGCTACTGTGCGTTGCTCTTCAGTGTTTGTACTGTTTTTGTTTGTTTTTCCTGTTTTTTGTTTTTCAAATACGATCAGTTTTACCAGGGATGACCTGGTGAACATTCGGCAGAACACACCACAAAATCTTTTACCGGATTTTAAATTTTCGGACGTTTTGCTGGACATTGTTGTTGGCGGAGCCATAGCTCTGGTCAAACGCTACAGGAGGCGCAAGCGGGGGAAGCGAGCCTGCGCGCTCGTGAAGCTTCGTCAGCGTGGATTTTGAATGCCGTTGCCTAGCATCCATCTGGCGAATCTCCGCTCTCTACGCCTTCTGCTCTCCTGGACAAACAAGGATTTTTCTAACTCTGCTGCCCTGTGTTTCACGGAAACCTGGCTAAATGGTGACATACCGGACAGCGCGATTCATCTGCCTAATTTCCAGCTGATCTGATCAGATCGCGACGCAGAATCAATAAAGAATCAATAAAGCAGATCTCTCCCGTGAACTGCCAAAATACGGACAGCATGTCACATACTGACACATACTGCAGTAATATACTGGATCACTGTTACACAGCAATAAAGGACGCATATCACTCTGTTCCACGAGCAGCTTTAGGACTCTCTGATCACTGTTTGGTTCATCTTATTCCGACCTACAGGCAGAAACTCAAATCTGCAAAGCCTGTATTAAGATCTGTTAAAAGATGGACAAATGAAACAGAGCGGGATTTACAAGCCTGTTTCTCTCTCACTGATTGGTCTGTTTTTGAAGCCGCTGCCACTGATCTGGATGAGCTCACAGAGACTGTAACATCTTATATCAGTTTCTGTGAGGATATGTGCATTCCTACCAAGACTCATTTAACCTACAACAATGACAAACCATGGTTCACTGCAAAACTCAGACAGCTCCGTCAGGCCAAAGAAGATGCTTACAGAAAGGGGGATAAAGTCTTGTACAAACAGGCCAAATACAGACTGGAAAAAGAGATCAGAGTGGCAAAAAAAAAGGAACTATTCTGATGCTGCTAAGAACAAATTCTCTTCCAGTGATCCTTGCTTCTGGTGTAAAGGTATGAAAGATATCACCAGTTACAAAGACACCATCCCCCAGCACTCTGAGTAATCAACAACTGGCAGACGACTTGGAACGAGTTTTATTGCCGCTTTGAAAAATCATCCCACACCCGCTCTGGAACACCCTCCACAACCATTCACACCTCCATCAACTCTCTCCCCACAGTTCTGCCAAATTCAGGGATAAGAAAGAAGATGTGCGCCAGGTCTTCATGAAAGAACAAAAAGAAGGAGCACCAGGCCCAGACGGGGTGTGACACCAGCCTGCCTAAAAATCTGTGCTGACCAGGTGGCTCATCTTCACACAGACTGGAACAGATCACTGGAGCTGTGTGAAGTCCCCTGCGTTTAAAACGCCTCCACCATCATCCCCGTCCCAAAGAAACCCAAAATTACTGGACTTAATGACTACAGACCTGTGGCTCTAACGTTCATGAAGTCATTTGAAAGACTGGTTTTGGCTTATCTGAAGGACATCACTGGTCCCCATTGGACCCTGCAGTTTGCCTACAGAGCAACAGGTCTGTGGATGATGCAGTCAACATGGGACTGCACTTCATCCTGCAGATCTGGACAGACCAGGGACTTATGTGAGGATCCTGTTTGTGGACTTCAGCTCCGCTTTAACACCATCATCAATGACACCTCTTCAGAATAAACTAACTCAGCTCTCCGTCCCCACCTCTGTCTGTTCAGATCAACAGCTTCCTGACAGACAGGCAGTCAGTAAAGCTTGGTAACCACATCTAACACCCACACCATCAGCACTGGAGTTCAGCCGCGTTCTCCCACTGGTCTTCTCCCTGCTACACGAATGACTGCACATCTAAAGACCCCTGTCAAGCTCCTGAAGTTTGCAGACGACACCACACTGATCGGCCTCTATCCAGGATGGTGACGAGTCTGCTTACAGACAGGGGGCGAGCGTCAGTCCGGGTGCAGTCTTAACAACCTGGAGCTCAACACGCTCAAAACTGTGGAGATGATCGTGGACTTCAGGAGAAACCCCCCTGCACTCCCCCCCACTCACCATCATGAACAGCACTGTGACTGCAGTGGAGTCATTCAGATTCCTGGGCACCACCATCTCCCAGGACCTGAAGTGGGACAATCACATTGACTTTATTGTCAAAAAGGCCCAGCAGAGGTTGTACTTTCTTCGCCAGCTGAGGAAGTTCAACCTGCCACAGGAGCTGCTGAAACAGTTCTACTCCGCCATCGTTGAATCCATCCTCTGCACTTCAATAACTGTCTGGTTCAGCTCAGCTACCAAATCTGTGATTGTCCCACTTAAGACTACGGAGGGTAGTCCGGACTCCTGAGCGAATCATTGGTACAACCCTCCCCAGTCTCCAAGAATTGTACTTATCCAGAGTGATGTGCATGGCAAAATCACCTGGACCCCTCACATCCAGCACACTTTTAAACTGCTGTCAGTTTGGTCGACGCTACAGAGCTCTGAGCAATCTTCGTAAACGACCAGACACAGAAACAGTTTCTTCCCTCAGGCAATTCATCTCATGAACACTCGACAATAAACACGGAACACACAACTATTATACATTATCCATTCACCACACTCACTTATTTTATTTTATTTTCTCATTTCAAATTTGCACATACTTGACCTGTACATACATAATTGTCTATATTATATATTGTGTTTTTGCTGTTTTGTACATTGCCTATTTGGATATTTTTATATTATTCTTTTATTATCTGTGTCCTGTCCTGTTGCTGCCTTTCTGTTGCACTGTGGAGCTTCTGTCACTACAACAAATTCCTTGTATGTGTAAACATACTTGGCCAATAAAGCTCATTCTGATTCTGATTCTTATTTTGCAGTAACTCTTTAATAATTATTAAATATTCAATAATTATTATTGAGTTCTTTATTGCATACAAAATTACAGCTTTGGGTGACCACATGTTGTTGTTGAAGCCTGGCCTTTCTCAGACAAGGTCCAGGATCTCTTTTAAAGGGTGTGATGAGTGTCATGAAGTATTGTTGTTATTGCAGTGTCAGATGAGTTCAGGATGGTGAGCGGAATATATCACACACAGACTCCCTTCTTCCTTGTTTTTTTTTTTAATGTTTTTTTTGCACGGTCCAACAAAGAACTGAAAATGTATCGTATGTAAGCCATGTAAAACAATAAACACAAATACTGTATATGTTGTTGCCAGATTTTACATTACCGGGGCTGCTAAAAAAATTAGCAGCACATTTATTAGCATATCATAATCATTCCTCTCTAATATATTTAATATTTCAGCTTACTTAATCAGCTTACTTATTTACAAATATTAAACAAGTGGTAATTTTGGACATTGTTAAAATCAGAAAATGACTTACTTGCTTCAAGATCTGTCCCATGTAAATACATATGCTCCAGTTAATGTGGCAACAAGCATAGACAACTTACCACATGTCATACATTATGTGTTTGTGCACCTGAGAGAGGACTGGTATGGAGTACAGACTTAACTCAGCGCTGCACATGTTGAGTCAACCCAAGCAAGCTGTTCTCATTACCTCATGTGGTCACAATGTTTGTCATCTCACTAATGGCATGTAGCAGCAGTAGTATGCAGGGGAACCGCTTAGGATTAAGGTGCAGAATTGCTTACAAACCATTTACAGGGGTCACCCCCATGTAACAATGTCAGAAATGCCACGTGAAAATCACGCAGGTCTTCTTTAAAATGGGCTTTAGACATATAGCCGTTTAACCTTTGGCTGAAGCCAGTGCTTTGTTGGGCTTGTCAATAATTGGTGAGTTAATTTTAGCTGGGCATGTGTGAGAAATTGAAATGATGAATATGCAACCCCACATGCATTTCAACTATTCTTTGTAAGACATAAATAATGAATGGCTGGAGATGAAACATTGCTCTGTAAACGTCTTGCAGCTGAAAGTGATTTTACGACCTTGTGCTGCTCTATAGTTCACTAGCAAGCAAAATCCTGCACCCCTGGATTTGGGTATTAATGGATTATCACATTTTTTGAAAACCGAGGATGTCTAGATATTTTGTTTTGATTAAATCGATGTGATCATTCTGCCCTACTCTTGTCCTTTTTTTTTTTTTTTAGGGTTGTTTATTTCACATTTGTCCCACCACAGGAACAGATGTACAGTTGTACTGTACAGTATGTATCACACTTAAGTCAAAGAAAATAAATGTGCAGCTTTATATTTTAACCTGTTGTGCATGTCTCAATAGCAGGGCATGCACATTTATTGATTGATTGATTGAAATACTATTTAAAGTTTGTTTTTTTTTAAGTAAAGAATGCTTAATGCTTTTTAATTTAATTATTTTTTAAACAATTAAAAAAAAAACAGCTGAAAAAACTGAAAACAATATCCATAGTCCATAGTCAATAGACAATTGTAATTAACTGTATAAAATTACATGTGATACAAATATTTTAATAAATGTTATGATGATCATAAAATGCAGTTTTCATATCAATTCACTGTTTCCACCTCACTTAACACACTGACTTAGTATTTAACTTTTAGTATTTAAATTACAATGGTTGTTTATATTTGTTCATTTTTTCAGGGTCAAGCATATACGAGTGAATTTGACTTCTAACCATGTATTACTGCACCTATACTGCAAATATAAGTGAAACCTTTTACTTTTTTTAATATGCATTTGTTACATGGATAATTCATGTGCTACAATATTTCAGAATGCTTTATGACGCCTTGCTAAAAAATATGCAAGATGTCCACAAGGTGTCAGTATATGATAATATGTAAAAATGCTGATACTCGAATTAATGGATTAGTGAAACGAGTCGAGCAGTTAACAATTAGTGAAGTGTATGCAGATGAATGCAGTGCTGATGTAAACAATGAAATGATAATCTTTTGTTTTTAGTGATGTTTATGTGAAGTGTGCTTAATTGTATTGAATGTGCATTTGTAGTGGACTTCAAATCTTAAAGGTATATTTTTAAAAACTGTACATACAGAAAATTTAATAAAAAAGTACACTCAAAAAGAGTACACTTTAATGATGTCTTGACTAACTAAAGCACATGTAAACTACTTAATTGTAGTGTGTTATTTGATATTACATTTAAAGTGAATTTATTTTACATGTACTAAATTGCAACTTCATCTCTGCAAATGCTTAATACAACTATATTTAAGTACTTGGTAAGTTTCAATAGGAATGACATTAAGTTATATTTTAGTTACCACAAATGCTTGTTAGTATGGTACACTTTAACCATATTTCAAAGGTAGTTAAAGTCATTATGAAAGATGCTACATAATATACAGAAAGATGTACTTATGTTTCTTTTGTTTTAGCATTACTTGAACGTATGCCTGTGCTGAATAGAGAACGACAGACAAAGGGTCACGTCAAAAATTCAAGTCCATTGTCTTTCATCCTACAACAGAATTCTGTCAGACTCTGTCTCACAAAGTCTTCCGGTCGCATTTTTCTGGCGAGTGAGCATGACCTGTTCTGCTCCACAGAGCTGGGCTGTGTCCATGCATAGGGTATTAAACAGATCCCTGAGGCAGTAGAGAACCACTCTGACACCAAGTCTGCTAATCCCGTCTACACCCTATCAAAGCTTGCAACATAATGCTTGGATTTCACATAATGAGCAACTGACGCATGCCTTTTTACTTAAAAAATGTGATTCGTGGCCACTGTAATTGGATTATATTCAACGCTGCCGCTCAGATCAAGACGGAGCAGCTATAATGAAGAGGGAGCAAAACTCATGTCCCATGTATATTAGACACGGGTCGTACATATACATTACCAATTAGACGGAGCTCCCGTCTATTCATTACAGCTGCTCTCAGTGTTTTTCTTTCTGTAAATGCTCATGAAACTCATTTTTTTCACGTACAGACTGCTTGTTTTTGTTTGTGTGTGCGTGTTATTTGTATACCCTGCTGTCTTATTCTTAATTACGTCCTGGGTAAGAATCCAGTGCTATGATTTGATGAGATCTGCGATTAATTACAATGAAAATAACAAGCCCTTTGGCAGTAGTCCCGTTTTCACTTATGTATTAGTATATTCATCCAAGAACCAGTCCTCATTAGCATTTCATTTTTTTGGTGGTGGCTTGTAATCACTTGAAGAGATTATGTCGTATTAGATTTAAAGTGACTCAAAAAATCAATGGAAACAAAAGAAAGTGTGTGTAATGAGGCAACATTGTGGCCACACTGACAGCAACAAGCCACTATTTCATTCGCTTTCACAGTTGAGAGGTTTTAACTGTGGGGAAAACGCTTTCTTTTCATTCTTTTGAAGCACATCATGTCATTCATGCTAGATCGCACTGAGCTCTTATACTTCCTCCGATTTTATCAGGTTTATATCAACCCATAGGAAAGCAAAATCACAAAGGAGGTCTCAAAATATCTCAGTTGTTTCTCCTAGACAGCAAGAAGTTTAAATGGACACTTTTGTATCAAATTCTCAAAAGACTTTTCACATTTTTCTCCTGAAATAAAAAGAAAAGTCAGAGAATTCAATACAAACTTAATAATTTCTCATCAATATCTTTTAGGACCAATTATATACAGTAATTCATGTCAACATTACATTTTTGCCAACTTGTGTACAGTATTTTGAGATTTCATACATGTTGATACTTAATAATAATTGTGAACTCCAATAAATCAATAAAATAAAACTAAATATTAAATAAAATAAAAAAGAGAGCATTTCTTTTTTTCCCTTATTTTCTTATAATGCAATATCAGTAACAGAAAAGTTAATTAATTCAACTTTCATTTTCTCTCTTGTGTGAGCCAGACTGTTGGTTGAAAGAATATGAGACTGAGTGGAGTGAAAAAGATATAAAATCACATGAGGTGAAATGTACCCATAAATTTAGCTCCATGAGGGCTGCATAGCCACAGGTAGAGTGTTTGAATCAGAGCATAAAGCTAATTTATTATTGTTATAGACCGTAATTCTGGAAAGAGATTAAGAAGCACACTGACTCATCAAACATTATTTCTTTGCCTGCAGGAAACCTTTAAAGAGAGGAATCGCTTTCACTTATATGAGATCAGAGTGATGGGACGATCATTACCTGGCAACCTGCAGTGAGCAATTAATGTAGTGTACAGTGCCATGGTGCTATGTACAGAAATTAAATGGATTATGGGGAAAATGTGGAGACTAAAGTTATCATATCACTTCAGGTATGCAAATCTTTAAGGCATAAAAAAAAATAATAAAACAAAATCTGTCATCATTTACTCACCCTCACGCTGTTCCAATTCTGTATGACTTTCTGTCTTCTATGTGGAACACAGTAGAGGGGTGTTTCAAAAATGTCTTATTTTTTGTTCCACAAGCAGTGTGTTGGGGAAAGTTACTTTTTAAAAGTAATGCATTACAGTATTGTGTTACTCTTTTAAAAAGCAACTTATTGCGTTACAAAGTTACTTTTTATGGAAAGTATGTGTTACTTTGAATGTTGTTTCGAAAATAACTTATTTTGTGTTCCACAAGCAGTGTGTTGGGGAAAGTTGCTTTTTCAAAGTAATGCATTACAGTATTGCGTTATTCCTTAAAAAAGTAACTTATTGCGTTACACAGTTACTTTTTATGGAAAGTAATGCGTTACTTTTGTTACTTTTTCTCATCTCATCTCGGCTTGCTTGTTTTTATGAAAAATGTGTATTTTTGGCAAATGTAAAAGCCCTTTCACACAAAAAGTGAAACAAGTCTCAGGCTGAAGGAAATGTAAATTCACTGTACAATACAGTGAATGTGTACTATAAAGGGTACAGTTCAAACAAATCTTTCAGCTGTGCTGCCATTCTGGATTGCATGCAGAATAAGACAAAAGAAAGTTCAACACTCTTCAGCAATTAAAAAAAAAGAAACATAAATTAGTACCTCAGATATTTTCTTGTAATGCATTACTTTACTAGTTACTTGAAAAAATAATCTGATTATGTAATTTGTTACATGTAATGTGTTACACTGTCTTCTGTAACACCGACCACAAGTTTCAAATAGCATTTTTAGCACAGTTTCAAATATAATTTTTTTCTTCTTTGCAGATGCGGTAAACAGGCCAGTGTCTTGTAAAGAGTGTGCTTGTGACTAACTTTTTGCTAAATGATATTGCTTTGATCGTAGCACGTTTCGTGACAGTTTTCAAGTAAAATAACCAGTAACTGATGCATGACTGTGGCAACATATTACATTGGTTGTTGTACGTATCGTAGCAGTTCGGGACTGAAATATTTAGTAAGTGGCACTAAAACGTGTTTGAAATGAACATACTTCACTAAACCTAACAGATAGTGTTAACAAAAGCAAAGATATAAAGCCATTTGCTCAACCAACCATTGTAACATAAGTACCCAGACACAGAAGGTAAGTAAAACTCAGATGTTGTTTATTGAACAGGAGAGTTAGAGGCAGTGCAGAGATGTCTTGAGGTGAGTAGATGACTTCTGAGGTATGTCCGGGTGTGAGGTTAATGATTAACGGAGTCTGTTCTCTTGGTCCACAGATACGGAGCTTAGACGAGACGGGGGAGACTTCAGGTGCACACTGACCACAAAGACAGACAATCTGGTGGGAGAGGAGAACACAAGGAGCAGATACAGGAGGTAAGTAGCAGAGGGTAAGTTTCATAAGGAATATACTCATCGAGAAGGTCTCTGGAGAGAAGTCCACTTCATGTTAGCAAGATCGGACACTGAGGGGAATGTGGAGTGTGCTTAAATGCTGATCTTGATTGCAGTGGTAATGGGGTGCAGGTGAGCGTCATCAGAACTCGGGTGATGCAGAGCGTTGTGATTGGCGGAGAGGAGAGCCTAGCCTATCTGTGACAACCATGCTGTTTAAACTTTTTTCTCTGTGTTAAAGTTAATTCGGACACTTTTCCCAATTAACCAGAATTCACCCAACATATGGAGCTGGTTATGTGATGCACACGTCAAAATGTATAAGTTAATAAATAATACACTATGGGGTATCAAGTTCCTATAGTATTGTGCAAAGAACCACATAACAACAAGTCATTATTAATCAATTATTTGCTCTATAATCATAATTAGTCTTTAGTTTTTAATTAGGAAAAAAAAAATAATAAGTGCATCTTTATATCACTCAACAAGTTTTTAAAAAGTATCTTTCTCCCATTTCCCATTAGGTTTCCCATCAGGTGGAGGACTGAACATACAAGTCTGAGATGACTTATCGGTACAAACTTAAGAGACATATAAAATCATATGAAAATGAGTATATTAAAAGAACCTACAGACATAACCCAAAATCCTCCAATCGATCTTATTCGCTGTCAAGTCTGCTTTTATACCCCACACATTTATTATAGTCGGGGTTTGATTGATAGGTTAAATTAGATTAAACTGAGCAAACACAGTCACCATATGTTAAAGTTTTATTGCTGTCACACCCAAAATTAAAGCACACAGAGGATATTAATGAAGTATTCACAGAGAAATACTCTGCCTTTGTCCCTACATGAACTCAGCCTCCTTCTGTGGAAAACTCAAATGGCTGTTTCTGCTTCAACTTGTGCAAATCAACAACAGATTTTGTGCAATACATGACCTCTAATTTCCTCTCTGGGGGTGTCAGTATTTGCAAGCATCTCAAAGCATCCTGACTGTCCTGTATCACTGCCTAATCGTCACCATGGCACCAGAACGGCATGTTCCATCATTCGCTGATTTAATCAAATTCAGTGTGATTTCTGTCAGAAACCAGGAAACACTCACTTGAAGGAGCTGTAGATACAAATCATTATTATATCTTCAATTAGTTGTCAGAACCTGTTAGGCCTTTATTTTAATTTAACAGAAATCTAACTGTTAATCTAACAGAAATCGAATATTTCAGGATATTTATAGGTTAATTTTTGCTCAGAAAAGATGATAAATATAACATAGCCTATACTGACGGCCCAGACTGTGAGTATGAGTGTCACTGAGTGGGTGTTAACAAGGGAGTGTGAGGTTACTCCTTCTCACAGATCTTGTGAAGTTTACACGCTGCAGGCTGATGTGACAGGCCTCCTTAATCAGCACCTTATGTGTTGTACTACATCACATCGGTGTAAATACCTTCCCACACACAAGATAACACCATTAAAAGACAGATATTGCAGAATTAATCTTGTAGTTCTAATGGAAATTACAACTTTTAAATTTTTTTATGGAGAATCTAGAGGAGAAGAAATGATGTTTGATTGTTGGTTGCAGGGTTAAACTTCTCCAGGGTTGTTTCATGATCTACCTTAAAGGAATAGTTGTACCTTAAATTTACATTATTAAATTAAAATTAAAATCAAATTTAAATTTGTTTAAATTGTACTTACCATCAAGCAATCCAAAATGTAGATAAATTAGTTTCTTCATCGGAACAGATTTGGATTTTGGAACAGATTGACTTGCTCACCAATGGATCCTCTGCAGAGAATGGGTGCCGTCAGAATGTGAGTCCAAACAGCTGATAAAAACATCACAATGATCCACATGAATCAAGTCCATTAACATCTTGTAAAGTGAAGGCTGTGTGTAAACAAATCCATCATTAAGATGTTTTTAACTTCAAATAATTTTTCCATCTGAATAAGGAGAGAAATATGCACAGATAAAGCACCATTTAGAAGCAAAAACAGTCCAAACAGTTTCTCCAAATCTGTTCTGATGAAGAAACAAACTCATCTACATCTTGGATAGCATGATGGTGAGATCATTTTCAGCAAATCGAAATTTTTGGGTGAACTATTCCTTTAAAAGCAGTGTATCTTTATGTCATATTCTCAAATAAACAATTAGGCCTATGCTTATTATTATATAGATTAAAGTGATCAATTGTAGTTAATCTTATGATTTTTAACATGAATAATCGCAAAAAGTGAGATTTTGTCCAAGATAAGAACCTCAGCAAAGATCACATCAGAGCTGCTGATAACGTGGGGCAGCTTAACCAGTTGACCTGGACCAAGGACACCAGATCTTAACAGTAAACCAGTCATTTGAAATATGACTTTGACAGCCTCAATAGTCATAAAACAGCTTTTTCCTAAATTGAACATACCTGACACAGTTTTCCCAAATGGTGTAGCTTCATCTTCCTTCCAAAAGATGTCACTTTAGCTCTTTAAAGCTCTACATTCCAGTCTGATGGTTATTTAACGGCCTATGTGCCATATGATAATCAATCATTTATTGCTTTCCAACCTGTTATACTATCACAACTTTGACTACTTATATTTAGTCAAAGATTATTCTTAACAGTGCTTTAACTTCTTTACTTCACGCAGTTGTTTGGTTTCCTTGAACAAAACGGATGGGTTAATTATAAGTCTATATATACAAAAGAAACATTACAAGTATGACTACATAGTGAAACTGTATTTTGCTATAGTCTCCTTCTGGTGATCTCATATGCATCTTCTCTTTCACAAGAGATCTCAGCAATGTCACAAACTGAGACTTCTGCAATCAAAACTCAGAGATCTCAATACATACTCAAACATTTCGCATCAAATTCTCCTTATACCAAAAAATTGTATTTGCTGTCCACAATAATTGTATAACTCTATACTCTTACCATACTGTATGTCAACAATTTTCTTAGTTGTCCTTCTCATATTCTTAGGAATTTTATTAGAAAAACTGGAGACAAAGATGATGCTTAACCTTATAAAGCCAGACATGAAATAACAAATCAAATATCAATTTTTTGAAATGGAACAGTCTATTGAACCTTTAGAGAAAATATAAAAATAATCTAATAAATGTGTTTTTTGTTGAGTAACATTTGATACATCAGGCTTTTGTGGCTCAAACATCATGAGAATATGTAGCTTGAGAAGAGAGAGAGAGAGAGAGAGAGAGAGAGAGAGAAAAAAAAAAACACCTTAGTTTTATTAAGATGACCAAACTGAAAAAGAAATGCACTAAAAATATATTTGGTGCAGATATTATATGGACAAAATGTTGATGAAATTCTGATGAAGAAGAAATTCTGATAGCTTGTAATGTTAATCATTGAGATATTTACAACTGTATAACAGGGACTACATAAAATGCATATCAGTTCTATATCTCCCAATCATCTGTTTAACTAAGACGATATTAAAGTGCCCCTATTACGGGTAATGAAAGGTTCATATTTTGGTTTTGGGAGTCCCCAAAAACAGGTTGACATGGATGCAAGGTCAAAAAACACTTTCATTGTCTTATAATACGCATTTATTTGTACCTTACTTGCTCAACGACTCCCAAACGATTCTGTAACGTAAAATATACGTAATATATATATTTCATTTAAAGAAATAGTTTAATTTAGCTCAAAGGGAATCATTTATGATTTTATAGGGAATTTGGACAGAATCGCTGTTGCACGGCTGATCACTGAGGC
>JAFVLL020016779.1:0-93195 GCA_021397915.2 Tor tambroides
CAAGCCCTGGAAATACAAGGCATTAAAATGCAAGCACTGTTAATCGCAATACATATTTTTTTTGATTTGAGGAATTCAGCATGCTTTATGTTTCAAAAACTATTGTCATTATTCTGCTTCCATAAAGTGGGTACTTTTTTTATCTTGATGGCACAAAATCTCCTCTCAGCACATTTGATGAAGGTCTGCACTATTTTTAATTAATTCATTTGAATATTGATATTTGTGACATTTAGTCAGTTTTGAGGTTAACTGATCAAATTTTGTGTCTCTGGAAAATAGCAATCTATGACATTGTATTATGTTGATTATCACATTTTTTTTGTGTCTGTTTGTTAATGTTTTTAAATTTGTGGAGTAAAAAATTAAACCTTTAATTTAAAGTAAAAATATAAAATTAGACTCTTGGGGTTAGATGAATTGTCACAGAAGACGACAAGTGGCATATGTTGCTAGTGTTATTTTCAAATTCAATGCTCATTGTAATTCATGGGGCTATTATTCTATATTTCCATGAATTAGATGTGCATTTTAGACGTCTTTGCTTTCATTAAAACCTACAGGCTAATTGAGTGAAATCATTCAATTTGCATTTATAGTGTTGCTGTTATGACACATCGTCAATTAAAATCTGGTCAGTTGAATATGTAAATATTCTTGGCCTCTTTGAATAATTTTACATTTTGTGCTATAACAACTAAATTAGCAAATGCTCTATTTATTTCTTATTATACATTGGCTGATGCATCATCATCATCATCATGCACATTGTTCTTAAAGTGGCCAGCTTCCCTTATCTTACCCTATAGTCCTTTATGCAACATAGAGCAATCAGTGTTGCCATTACAGAATTGTTAGAGGCAAGGTCCTGTACTTGATTTTAAAACATCTTCATATAATATTTATGTTCTGAGTACAGAAACTAACCACCAAAACATACACACATTTTGCAGATGTGGCTGCGTGTATTCAAGGGAAGTACAATAAGCCCATGGAAATGATCAAGAATCATTGCTAATTCAAGAAATGTACCCATGGGAAATAGGAAATGAAGGAGCTTTGCACTCAGCATGGAATCGTGCCTTCATTTGGAATTGGCTTTGTTACCTCATTAAAAGGACTGAAAGGATTTTACCCTGATAATGTCACCCTAGTTTAAGATTTATTGTCTTAAACACAATCCTGTACAAAAAGATTTGGGAATTATGCACAGCATCAATGCCACATGCATGTCGGAATGAATTAGACATGGAAAGGTTTTGTAATGGCCACCCAGAACATGTATCGGTTCGGTGGAAACGTATTCACTACGGTCTTTGCATGCAGGTTTAAAATAGCTTCAAATTATAATCGTAACACTGATAGCGAGAGTGAATATTATCCTTGCTGACTTCACACTGCTGCCAACACTGACACCTGAACCCCCCAACTTCAACTTACCGATTCATACCTCAAACTGTCCAGCTTCTGACACTTCTGTCCAAGTACAAAGCAGGAAATGTCACTCAAACCAAAAGCTAGAATTTAATGAAGAAGTGAAGTATAGAGAGAAACAGGAATCCTGTTTGAAATGGAAATAAAATGTCTTTATTTTATATTGATTTGCTTTTTATATAAAAAGTACTTACATTTAATACATTTTTTCCAAAATACAAGCAGCCAAACGACATATAAATCAAATACAAAATTATAAAATCTGTTGTCTCTTAGTAGCGTCCCTTCTGAAAGTAACCTGTAACATGATTTAATTCATAATCTCTAAAATTCCCATGTAACAGTAAGTTTGATTCTCTCCGGTATCCATGACATGTCAAGAACGATCTGTGACCTATACATAATCTTGTCCTAGGTCTATTGTCTGACAGTGATGAAGTCAATTTTGTCAGCTTTAATTTGCTTGATGAAGCCGATGTAGTTGTATTGCTGCGCTCAAATGTAGCTTTAAGCAGGCAAAGTAGCAGAAAAGTAGCTTTTTCTTACACAGTCTTCTTTCAAACTACCAGACTGTAGTTCAATGACCACCAAACTGACATCAGCTCTGCAAGAATGTCGTCAAGCCGTAGACCAGACTGCACTTGGTCAATATTTCCATTCAGCGCTGAGCTATCCCAGCATGCCATATGGTTGGGGTTCATAAACATGGTTTATAATTGCAGCATTTTTTTGTGTGGTGGAAATGAAAAATCACATCATGAGGCAAAAGTAAATAACACTGGATAGATATAAACTCAATTCTTCAATGAGAACTGACTGATGTCAAGCGGTTGACTTGTGTAGCCCTATGTTGTGGAAGAAAGCGGGGGGGGGGGGGAATAAAGAAGAAAATCTTACATGAATATAACAAAAATTATAATGGCACAAATATGGCATTTCTAGCATAATTAAATGTGATAAATGAGGTTAATACTATAAGGAAATGAAAACTTTCACAGTGTAAAGTAAACACTAGAAAGTAAAAAGGCAAAGCTGTTGTGATGCCCCAAGGCAACGGACTTAAAATTTAGGAAGAAATGAACACACCAACTAAAAAACAAAGATTTTGCTATTGTAGTTTTGTTAACCGTCCACAATGTGCAAATGAGCAGTTGTGTATCACATGTGCAGTACAACAAAAACGCTAAAAAATAAATGGACAAGTATGACTCCAAATATCGCAACAGACATGAAGGCGCAACGCTGATGGTGCCAAGAAACCAAATATAACAAGATATCTGGAACCTGATAGGAAATAGAAAAATTGTTGTTTTCCTTGTGTTTTATACATTTTGTACATTTAAGTAAAAAAAGAGTACAAAGTGTCAGGCTATGCGGCGGTTTCTCGAATCGTCCCCTCAAGTTTCTTTGGGAGTAGCTCTCTCCTTTCGTCAGTGTTGATGACTGGTTTGCGACAGTTCTGACCATCGAGGTACATCTTCGCGTACATCGGATTGGAGTAGTTCATTGGCTGTTTGGAGAGAAAATTGTGGAAAATTGACATTCGTACTCCCTTTAAAAAAACGGCACAATTCGTATTAAAGGAAAACATACATGAATAAAAACAAATTGTTTTATAATGAATTGAAATTAATTAAATAATACTAGAAAATGAAATGAACTGAAAACAAATTGTGCAGGATTTTAGAAAGTTGGTTCAGGGAGTTGCTTCCACTGCAGCCGGAGTCAAATGTGGTTTCTGTAGCATCATTTGGATTGGTGCTTTGTAAAGCATATTTAATCATGCTTATAGTGACATGCTGATGTCAGCAAAGGATGATAAATATTTCATAACTGTCACTCACAACCCCAATCAACCTCACCACCTGCATAAATCAACCACTAAAAACGAGAAACGTGAAACAACAGCAGAAGTTGAGCCATAAAGCCATGCAAATACTATCACAGCGACATACTTCATGCAATCTGCACACAGCACATGCATGCAAAATGTCATTTAGAATGACTGTGTGATACTCAAGTTAAATAATTGAGACAAAGGAGCCCAAGGCGTTCACCTGTCCAGGTATTACTTCCTTAGGGACAGAGTGAATATTCAGCGTGCAAGGGTCACTGGATTTTACACACCAGCCCTGGAACACACACAGTTGCACCAGCATGCAGCCGACATTTAGAACGTCATTGTCACTAAACAACATCTACGTAAATGTTGCTATTCAGAAACATCAGTACAAAGCAGTATTGTTACTGGCAATATAGCATTGCTTTTAAGAGGCATTAGACTTTAGAAACAGATGTCAGAGTTATTTCTGTGCAAGGGTAAAAAAAAAAAATAATGTTTGCAGCTTTAATGAGGCAAATTCAAGGTAAAAGAAATCGCAGGAGCAGTGAATATTTTTTATTGGGTGGGAGGATGTAGGCAAAAGATAAAAGCCCTGGTGTAAAGCTATAGTTAATATTACATATTTACAATTGTCATTTATTCAACAGATATTTTGCAGGAGAGAACAGAAACATGTTCTTTCTGGATCTACCATATTGATGTTTATGGATCTACATCATCAACCTCAGAGATTTCTTGTATTAAGGGTGTTAAAAATGCCAAACACAAACCTTGTGGGGATCAAGTGTGAAATTTGGTTTGAGAAGGCTTCCGGCATCTGCATGGTTGTCATGGTCCACCTCATACATGTTGTAGGATGGATTGCCTATCTCCACATTAATGCCTCCATTAGTTACGGGCTGCCGTTGTACGCGTTTCCCCCTGCGACAGAGAAGCACTTCAAATAGTTGCACATGTCTGGAGACTCTGTTTGTTTTTATGGGCTGTGTATTTTTGAACATGCATTCAAAATACAAAGTGACTTATTACTAGGGCTGTCAAACTAACATGATTACATTTTTGTATATTTTGTCTGTTTAATACTTTCATCATCATTTCAAACAAACAAACAAACAAATAAAATAAATAAAAATGTTAATATATATATATATATAAAACAAGAAAAAAAAACCCCAAGAAAAATGTAAATATTTCATGTCAGATTTCACATGGTTAATTCAATTAAAAATCATATAATGAAATAAATTATTGCACCAAAAAAAGTTCCAAAAAGTACCTTTGTCGTCTTCTGCAGATGAAGACACCTGTAACCACTGTAGTAATCAAAATGACCAGCAGGACCAACGGCACAATGATAGCTATACTTCCTGTTTCACACAAGAAAAAAGCCAGCAAAAGCCACTATTAAGTCTATTTCCCCAGGTGTCTATGTAGGTGGAACAGGAAATTATTAGATACTCCATCAAAGTGAAATTAAATAAACACTACTGCAGCTGAAAAGATATTAAACCAATATTTAACACGAAGCCCAGATGTATATTCAGATGTGTCGTTTGACTGATGAAATAACGGATCTTTTCATTTTAATAATTCAAGGACTGAATCCTTATTGAATTAGCAGCGGAGAGCCCTTTATAAAGCGTGAACAGCTCTCTTCATTGCTCACCTCCAGCCGTGTTATCGGAGCGACTGCTCTTGGGGGCCGGCCTCTCGCACTGCGTCCCCGACCAATTAGCTGAGCATCTGATTTAAAACAACAGAGTCAAAGAAAACAGAAGGAAAGTCAGAAAAGAGAACAAACAGCTGACAGTTTCAAACTAAAAACTGTTTTTCAGGTGAGTTTAAACAGGCCTAAATTCTACTTAAAGGAATAGTTCACCTAATAATACAATTCTGTCCTCATTTACTCACACAAAGCCTTAATGCAAAACAATACCAATATATATAACACATACACATATATACATACATTTATTTGTCAGCTTTGGGTGCACTATCACTTTAAGAGTAAGCAAACGTGCAAACAAACTGAAAACACTCATTAGACAGCGAGCAGTAAAGCGGAAAGAAAGTCATGAATCATCTTATTTGTAATTGGAAGTGGTCCAGTGGGGGTCATGTTTATGATTAAACAGATGTTTGTTTATCAACGGATGATATGAGGGTGAAGACTGGATCATTCACATTAAAACCGTACACTATTTTACAAACAGTGCGGACACATTTTTTAATTGTTTGACTGTATATTAATTCCTCCCTAAGCTGAGACTGCACAGGATGTTAGACAAATAAAACAGATGAAAAGTACACAGATCCCAAACAAATACAGAACAAAAGAGAGAATCCTAAATGTGTGGAGAGTTTGCGCAGTATGGGATGCGTGTTCTCCGGGATGGTGCTGTAGGATCATGGGAAATGGGTAGGTTAAATCAACCGGATGGATGGAGTCTGGTGGAGATGAGGCATCTGAATCAGGTGAACAGTGGGACCTACTTGCATCGAGGTTTGTTAAGGGCAGTTATTGTGCATATTCCTTCATTCTGACAGTAGTAATCGCAGGGATTGGCCAGCTCATCGCAACGCTGGTTCTTGAACCCTGCCGTGCAGCTGCAAGACATCGCAGTAAGAAGTTGTATAAACAATCACTAAAAACTCTTGATAAGAAAACAGTTCAGTTTCATCACTGTTCAATATTAAAAAAAATACAATTTGCTAAGCTGGGATAACTTGATCAGATATGTACATATTTGTCTGCTGTTTAAGACTATGCATAGCCTGTCTTCACCACTAAAACAGTTTGTGAATATTAGAACAACTGCTCACCGATCCACAAGGGGTGGGGAAAGAGGGGACTGTATTATTCCTCTCAAAAGAACTAACTTTAGTCAGTCTGTATTTTCAGTTAAAGCTGCAAGGGAATGGAACTCCATCCCATCAACAATTAGACAATTACATACTTTTGGCTCTTTTCAGTTTCATCTTAAAAAATGGTTACTGACAACTCAGCACTGTCAACATTAGTATTGTATTCTTGACAATAGACTTCCTTGTACTAATTGCTCTTGGCTATGTTGCTTTCTCCTGTTGCCATCTTTCTCTTTCTCTCTCTCTCTCCTTTTTCTCATATTTTTGTTTTAGATAATTTGCTTATATTTTGTATTTTAGTAGTGATTTTTCTGTGTTTGTGTGTGAATTTGTTTTTTGTAATTATTATTATTATTATTATTATTATTATTATTATTTATTTATTTTTTTTCCTCTCTCCATATGATGTGTATATGTGTGATGCTCTGTCTTTTTTTTTTTTAGGGTGACCTTTTAACATTCTGTCAAGGGTCTACAGATGAAAAATAGCCTTTTGGGCTAATTCTGGCACGTTTACAGTTATGTTTATTAATGTGCATTGCCCCTGTAAATAAATAAACTAAACTAAAGTACATATGAGCAAGATCTAGCTGATGAAATATTTCAGAACATATTCACTAAAGAAACTTCCAAGGATGTTACTAATTTCCATGACCGTATAATGACTTAAAATTCCCTGATCCTTCCAGATTTTTCATAACCATGAGACCACTAATGATTCAGGAGATTCAGATCACTGGGCTGCAGACTGAAATCTTGTTGTCTCCTGCTTTTTTTATAAAACAATCCAAACTGTCAGAGTGTGTATAACACATCCAGTTGCATTATATTTTGTGATTTCACTGGAACAGAGAGTGAGCCAAAGAAGAGCGATAGAGAAGTGAAGCCTGCGCCTGAGCCAATCTCAGGTTTTGATGCTGACAGACGAGTTAATCGCAGATATCTAGCGGGGACAGCGATAAAATTGTAAATGTGTTGTGAATTTTCAAGTTGGCAGAAACAATACCTTGAAAAAGAAAGGAATCAAAAATCTAAGTCAAAATGACATAGGTGTGCTTTGAAGGAAAGAACTTTGCCTTTCCAAGAATATATGACTCTAGGCTTTGATAAGGAATTCATTTACATTATATTCATTTCAGGTCAACTATCAAGACTTCTTTCCTGATACAGATCCATCATTCCATACATTTCCTGTGACTCAGAGCCAGTGAATGAAACACATTATTGGAACCTCACAATAAAAAAAACCCGAGATAATTTGCATAGAAAGTGATTCCATTCTCTCGATTATGCCAGTCATTGCCACAAATGCCATATAAACGGCACAGAACATTTCACGATTTTCAAAACAACCATTTACAACCTGTTTAAGTTTGGAGACTAAATAAAACTGGTGATAATTTAATGCTTGCTAACCACCACGCTTCAGAAAGCATCCGTTATACATGCCTTCTGTCACAATCTGTGTTTGCAGCTAATAAAATCTGATGGGAAGGAAAAGATTGATAGCTGTAAATATCTTGTATAGGACAAGATGGTCAGGAGGTGCAAAAAGTGTGGGAAATCATGTCTCCTTAACCGTTTATTTGTGTCTTTACAAATGCACACAACAGAATAATAGCAAATCAAAAAAAATGAACAGAGATTCTTTAAAGCAGGCTTAACAGTATGGGCATTTCACTGGCATTTGCAATTAAAAATTATTGTGGAAAATTATGAGTGCACTGGTGTGCATAACATCCCACACTCAATTCACAACTCGTTGATTATAATGGGAGTGATTTAGTTTTGCATTAGGCTGCGGCTTATTCAGCCTATATTATATGCTAGATGCAACACTGCAAATCGCTGCTTTTCAGGCCTTACTAGATGTTCATAATTGATTTTCTGAATTCTGAAGCAATTTTAAACTCAGCATTTATCTTATATTGTAATGTAGTCAAGTAAATGAAAAAATAAATACATGAGAAACTGTGGTACTGAAACTACCTTTCAGACCTTATCCTTTTTATACTGTATAACTCTATTATTTATTTTTCAATTATTATTTATAATTTTTATAATATTTTATTTTTTAATTATTCTTTTTTTTAAACAAATTGAATATATTGTATTGTGATAAACAAATACATTATTAAATATTTAAAGTATTACTTGAGAACAAATAATTAAATGTATACAATTTAAATGTAAATGTGGAGCCTTACAAAACCCAAATGCATGAGAAATGAAAGTGTTGAAAGACTTTTTATTCTCTAAATATTTCCAGCACAAACAGAGAAATCGCTATAGAAATGTGAGGGACACATTAACATTTCTTTCCCCCTACTGGTCATATCTGACAGCTTTGTGGCCTTACTACCTCTATTATCAACCTCCTAAACACATGGTGCTCTGCAAGGGCCCCTGCCTTCACCTGTTCCTGATCTTGCAATGGAAAAGAGAATTTATTCTTGACAAAACAATTTGTCAGGGTTTCTAAATGTATCCATTCCTGCCTGCCAAACCAAACAAAGCAGGACTCCAGCTGTTCTCAGGATGCTGTCCCAATATACACAAGTCCACAGGGTGGACATCCTGTCAGTAGGTCCTGCACAGTGTGAACCTAACCTCATCTTTATCAACGCAAAGTCAAAAAAACTGCTGCCTCTGACAACAAAACACCATGTCCAGTTCAAAAAACACTCATGATTTTACAGTATTAATCAAACTTCCCACACATAGAGGAATAGACACGAATCAACAGACTTTCAGCTCTATGTTTAGTATTTCTGATTATTCGTTTAAAAAATAATACACAATTATACAACACTGTTCAAAAGTTTGGGGTCAGTAATTTTTTTTTATTTTTTATTATTTAGCATGAACACAATAAATTGATCATAAGTGACAGAATCTTTTGTAACATTATGAATGTCTTAATTCAAATAAATGCTATGCAACTTTCTATTCATCAAAGATGAATAATTAATAAGAGATGTTACTTGAGCATCAGCTCAGCATATCAGAATGATTTGTGAGAGATAATGTGACACTGAAGACTGGAGTAATGGCTGTTGAAAATTCACAAGAATAAATTACATATAAGACATTAAACCGTTATTTTAAATTAAAATACAGTAATATGTCACAATATTACTGTTTTACTGTATTTCTGATCAAATAAATGCAGCCTTGGTGAGCATGTAAGATTTATTGTAGAATTATTAAAAAAATCTGACTCCAAACTTTTGAACAGTAGTGTATTTAGTAGGTTTGATTATTAAATCCACAAATTAAATCTGCAATATTAACAATAAAACAGCATAATAAAGAAATAGCTTTGAGGCTTGATGTAATTTGATTTTTAACCAAATGTAGGCTTTTAGGCACACAAGAGCTTGGCCTAATTATTCCTCTGTGCTTTTTAAGTCTGTCAAACTAAGTGCCAGTGTAGAGCCCCCCCACTGAGGTAATTCTGGGCCCCATTGATGGGAAACTTATGAGTCTCTGACATCTGTACAACTTTTCTAAATGAATGGTAAGGCTTCCAAGGTTATGCGCTGTGTGGGTCTGATAGCTGAGAATTGGAATGTGGACAAAAGGAGGCACTTAGTCTTTCTTACTGGCAGAAGGGTAGGCTGGTGTCGGGGTCCAGATGACAGGTGCCTCCGTTATAGCAGTAGCCGTCACACAACTGGCAGCTGGAGGCGATTCGACCACTGGTACAGCTGGCAGAACGACAACAAATTGGACAAACTAAAAATGTGATTTTTGCATACACCGAGGAGTCATTTCAGTGTGAACTTAATAAATAATAAAATGTATAAATTAGCCTTTGTATCATTATGAGCTGTTTTACTGTCACTGCAGTTGCTGGAACTTTATTATCCTGAAAAGAATTATGTTTTGCTGAATGTGCAGAAATAATGGCAGAACTGTACTTAATTTGCTTCAGATGAGGAATGATTTCTGTGTCAATACAATCACCAAACAGAACTGCAAAAATAATAACTGTATTCAGACATGTTTGTAATATTAAAATAATAAACAACTATTTTAAACTGTAATAATATTTCACATTATTACTGTTTTTACTGTATTTTTGATTAAGTAAATAATAGATTATATAAAGTAGGCTTTGTATCATTATGAGCTACTTGAATGTCACCGCAGTTGCGGGACCTTTATTATCCTGAATAGAATTATATTTTGCTGAATGCGTAGAAATAATGGCACAACATCAATTTTGTAATTAATTTGCTTTAGATGAGCGTGTAATTTCTGTACCAATACAATCACCAAACAGAAATGCAAAAATAATGACTGTATTCAAATATGCTTGCAATATTAAAATAGATTTTTTTTTCAAATTGTAATAATATTTCACATTCTTACTGTTTCTACTGTATTTTTGATTAAATAAATAATAAATTACATAAATTAGCCTTTGTATCATTGTGAGCTACTTGAATGTCACCGCAGTTGCTGGAACTTTATTATCCTGAATAGAATTATATTTTGCTGAATGTGTAGAAATAATGGCAGACCTGTACTTAATTTGCTTTATATGAGGAATGATTTTAAAGGTAAAGCATGCATTTTCTGTGCCAATACAATCACCAAATAATGAAGTGACTGTATTCAAACATGTTTTCCATATTAAAATAGCAAACAATTATTTGAAATTGGAATAATATTTCACATTACTACCGTTTTTACTGCATTTTTGATCAAACAAATGATAAATTATGCAGTGCTGGGCAACAATTGCATCCAAAATAAAAGTTTTTATTTATATAATATATGTGTGTGTACTTTGTATATTTATTATGTATGTATGTATGTATGTATGTGTGTGTATATATATATATATATATATATATATATATATATATATATATATATACACAGTATATTTTTAAAATATTTACATATATTTACATATATAGATATATATTTATATTCATACAATTTATATTATATATATATATATATATATATATATATATATATATATATATATATATATATATACACACACACACACACACACACACATGCATGTGTGTGTATTTATTTATACATAATAAATATACACCGTGTACACACATATATTATGTATACAAAAACTTTTATTTTGGATGCGATTAATCGCAATTAATCATTGCCCAGCACTAAAATTATATAAACTAGGCTTTGTATCAATATGAGCTACTTGAATGTCACCAATTATCATCCTGAATTTGATTAGCACAATATCAAATCTGTACTAAATTTGCTTCAGAGGTGAAATGATTTTTAAAGGTGAAGCGTGATACAATACAACCACTAATCTGAACTGTAAAAATAATCATGTTTGCCATCATTTTCAGAGATATTAAAAAAAACAACTAACTTGCAAGCCACATCTCCTGTATCTCCATTGATGATACATGGTGCTCCATGGCACCGCAGGCACTTGTCGACATCACACTTGATCCCTTCATAGCGAGGCGGGCACACACATTCAACGTGTCCTGAACTGGACAGTGTGCAGGCCTGGGAATGGACGCAGTGGTGATGACAGATGTCTGTCAGGGAAAAGAAATGAAGAAAAAAAAAAACACGAGATATGTCTTTAATTAAGATATGAGAGCACATTTCTTTCATATTAAGCTCAAGTTTAATTAGAATTTTACAAAGCTTTAATGAGACTTAATAATCCGCATCAAATATCTACTGGTACTAAGATGAAAATGTGTCACCCCTTGGGTGCACAGCACTGAAAATGCATTACGGGTGCGGAGATTAAATTGTTTTGCAACAAATTATAATAACAAAGATTTTATAACCAAAAATATTTTATCAGCAATGCACAGAAACACCTCAAGGTTGTTACAGCGGCATTTAGAAAACCTCTTTGGGCACAGATCGTTCAAATACTAGCAAATGCCCTTTCGAGTCAAATACAATATTTGCTTTCATTGGGCCTTTTTTTGTTGCTGTTACCAGCTGTGGAGAGAAAACTCAACAACTGTTCCATTAACCACAATTTAGTCTTGCATGTAAAAAATACAACAAACTCTCTCTGGAGATCGTATCATTTTCTCCACATTTCTTTTTCTCTGTTCCTCTTGGTACTTGAATGATTTGAACAAGCAATATGGATTATGATGATACTGAATTAAAAGGGCACAGCGGTGGATGTAATTACCTGCCAAGAGAATCACTGACCTATTGAATTAAAATGCAGTTGCTGACCGTTTCTGCTGGGTACAAGCAATCTCTTACAATACTTACGATAAAGACAGTGGTCACCCGTGTACTCTGCCAAGCAGCGACACACTGGCTGGTTTCCAGGGCTTACGTCACAAGTGCCTCCGTTCAGACAGTGATTATCACAGACCCGCCTCTCACAGTTAGGGCCAGTGAAGCCTGTCACGCAGCGGCAAGTAGGTTTCCCTACAATTGGGGTAGACAGATACATCCATGTGAGTGTTTTATTCATGTTTTGTCCTTTTGGTTTTACTACCAAAAGTTGAGAGAATGTGAGCTGTTTGCTAAGGGCAATTTCAGTATAGGCCATTAGAAATGTATAATTTTATAGTAGGTAATTTATACTTAGAGCTGTACTGGAGTCCACAAGAATCACAACTTGACTCCTGACATGAAACTGTCTGAAAACAGTGTTAATACCAACCTAATGAACCTAGCTCGTAAAACTAACTTGAATCAAAAGGTTTAATGTAAAAAAAATAAATAAAACACTATGTAAATTAATGGGGTCATATAATTATGACAGTAAGGGACATTATTTTGGCCATAACGTATGAACTTCTGGGAATGTCACTGCATGTTAAGGCCATGATTTCTTGTTGCAAGAACTACATTCTTTTATTGTAGCCACAAGTTCAATGCGTAAACAAACCTGTGTGACCATAACAACCTGGGATTTTCTGAAATGGAGATAATTCTAGAATTAGAGGTAATAAATGGAAATAATAATTTACAAACTCTTTTGAATTAAGAATGACAAATCCAGCCAGCACATGGCTCTATTCTATTCTATTCTAGAATAATATAGTTAAATATAATTAAAAATAAACAATATTGGTATCCTTTAAAAAGATTTGCAGAGCCACATGCTGCATACTTTGTAATGCATGTGTTTAAATGTAATCACTATAAATTAAAAAGCTGAGGTGAAATGAGCTGTTTTTGTTTAGATTCAATAAATGGTGTTGAGTTTTGAGTTTTTACAATATGGCCCCCTCATAGTATGACCTCAATAAAATATATAGTTCTACTTATAAACAAAGCTTTCACTCAGTAACTATACTCTTGTTAATAACACTGCACCCCACTCGACCATTAACAATCACCAGAGAAAATGATGAAATGTATCAAACTTCAGAGGATTCTGATGTTAAGAATAATTGCTTTCTTACATGCCTCATCAGTCAGATGATTGATTATGATAGATGAAGCTGTAATATGGCACTCTTGACTAATTTTAATTGAGGTGCAGACACAAACACTCAACTGATTTTGTCATCAGCAATCCTTTGTAAGTTTCTACATTTGGGACCAAAGTGCTCAATTTCAAATGAATTCTTTATTAAAACATATCAATTGCACATTAGCATACAAACCAAGAGTCCATATGCTGCCTTGAATAATTTTAGATTATAACTGTTATTACTAGCACACACACTGCCACACAGTTTTGCTAACAGATGTCTTTAAAATATTAATTTAGAAGTACTCCTAATCAAACTGCCGGGCACTCAACATTTCACAGTAGTTGCATGTGGTATGCTTGTAATTTGACTACAAGCACTGATTATAAGACCATTTCAAATACTTCATTACTCAGACTGACTGAGGCAAAGAATTCAATCATGTATTGAAATCTACACAAAGCTGTTTGAGAGTGTCTTACCAAGAGGTGATCCAGTGCACGTGCCTCCGTTTAAGCAGTAATCTGTACAGTGGTTGACTTCACAACGTTCCCCAGAGAAATTAGGCCAGCAGTAACAGCGCCAGTCTCCTTTTTCATTGGCCATGCAACGTCCTCCATTCTCACAGGCAGGTCGGCACAACTCACCTTTACAATATTGAAACAATGAACTCATTGAAACTTCATGTTCTTTTATACCCCCAAAATCAAGAAAAAAAAGTGAGCAGCCCTACAAGAAAGTGAGGCTTCAGACCTGAGACAATGGGGTCAATACAAGATCCATTGACCAAGGTCTTCCCCTCTGGACAGGTGCAGCTGGCCCCAGTTGGACTGAGCAAGCACATAAAATCGCAGGTCATCCGTAGACAAGGATTGGCCACTGAATACAAAACAGATAAAGCATAAATTGAACTTGGAATGTACAATAACACTTAGATAAACTTCAATTTATAATCATTATAATTAAATAATTAATCATAATAATTACCATAATTATTTTAATATAATTAAAACAATAATAAAATCAATTTTATTATATTAAAACATTTGTTTTTGCATCATTAAAAAAAGATCAACAATCCTTTGAGAAATTTATGCAACATTTATACCCATTCTTGCAGTTTTTTTTGTTTTTTGTATCTTTGAGTGTTATATATATATATATATATATATATATATATATATATATATATATATATATATATATATATATATATATAGATAGATAGATAGATAGATATAAAACACTGAAAAAAAAACCTTTGAAAATACTTTAATACTTTAATATTGAGGTTAAGAGTCAACATACAGTATTCTAAATGTTAAAACATCTTTCTCTCACCATTTTTAGAAAAAAAAATCAGGTTTCAAGCATAGCAAGCATTTGAAGCATATTCATGGAAAGTGCCATCTAAAACATTTTTCAGTTTATTTATTTAATTTCTTAATGCACCTCGTCGAACTGGCTCAAAAGTTGCAGATTTGAAAGGCGTGGCTCAAAGATGCCAGCAGAATGAGAGAACATCTGTATCAATCTTCAGTGTTTTGCTGAGGACATCAAACCTAAACTTTTATCTTTTGCTGGCAGTGCACAAGTCTCTCCACCAGGCTAGATCTCTGACTTTAATGAGTCAGTGGGGACTGGCTCAGCTGCCCCTCACTACAAACCCACCAGAAAAGAAAGATCTTTTTGAGGTTGTGAGGCCATTAACACAACCAGATAACAAATAGCAACCAAGAACAACAGCAGAGGAGGCCAGCTTCTGAGAAGACTATATTAGAGAGTCACGAATGCAATGCATGAGGAGGCAAATTAAATGGGTGTAACATTACTATGGGGCCATACCCATTTTTGAAGAGTGTTATTTGTCTCAGTGAGATGCAGAGAACACTAATGAAGTAACCATACATTCACCTCAGGTTAAAAAATCATGCATTTTTTCTGAGAAAACAGTAGTTGTAAATACAACAAAGGTGGTGGTTTACAGTCAATTGAACATAAGAACAGGACAATATAACAGTCTCCAAATACTGTGTATGCAACTGCCAAAGGATATCACTCTGACCTTCAAAACACTGCAAAAGAATTTTCTTTCAAAAACTCAGTAAAAGCAGCAAGCCTGAATCTAAAAAAAATATTCTCTTAGGATCCACAAAAATAACCTCTAAAAGAACCATTTCTTCATTCTCCGAGTTGTACAAGAAAGGAAAAGGCACTGAATAGAAAACGTTTAGAGAAAAAGGGTGCTCTTACCATCCTGCTGCTTGAAACGATGAGAGATCAGGACATTTGTTGTTTTTTCAAAACCCAAGTCAAGAGGTTCAATTGGTTTTTTGCCATATTTGTGGATTCTGAAAACTTCATTTTTCAGTCCTGTTCCATAAATGTAATCCTCAAAAATGTCTATTCTGTATGGTTGTGATATTCCTGTGCAGGCATGAAGTGAGGTAAAGACATTAGACAAACTGAATCTTCTAAAACAATTTCAATGGTTAACGATTTCAGGCATATAAGATACAGGAACAAAGCAAAATACTATCAGATTCCCTTTTAAATGCTCTTCTCACCTTGCTTCCCATCGATTACCACCAATGGGTCTGAGCCATCGAAACGGACACTGCCAATGACAGAGAGCTCGGCATCAGCCCAATACACACTCTGGCTGAAGTAATCAATCGCCAACCCTACAGATAAATGACGGGAAGAGATTTATTTCCGCAATAATAAGACCCTGGCTCAGAATGTTAAGAAACTTTACGTATTTAAACGTTGACATATCCATGTTGGCAGGGTTTACACTACACAAAAGCAACAGCTCACAATAAAACAATTCAGGAAAAGAAAACAGGTTATTAATGACCATAACTGTAACGTTTCTAGACATGTAAGAAGAGTTTCATTCATCTAGGTCATGTGAGACTGTAGTAGGACTGGAAAATGTTTTTAAATAGCATCAAACTGGTATAAACAGAATCTTGATGTTTAGGTCAATGTGGTGCTAAATTGAACTTTTTATATAATTAAATAACCTTTAAGGAACCCTTGCTTCAATGCGAACATATTCAGCACAAAAGCTTCAGATCTGTGTCCTTTTACTCTTTCTGAAATAAACTCAGCAAAAGTTTGTCCCATATTTCTCAGAGTTAGCATCCTTCATTATATTTCTTCTCTTGATTAAAGACTCGGATGTTGCATTTTTGTTCCTTTTCTAGAGATGATGGATTCCTAAAGCTGCACTGGAGGCGTAATATTGGCCCCTATAAAGGAGGCCATGGTTAATGTAGCGGTACTTAGTGTTTCCCTGAGGAACACGCCTGCAGGTTTACCTAAAGGCATTGCATCTAAAACATTCCCTCAAACTCGGAAATGAGAAAAGTGCTGTGATATACCGAAACAGGATATGAGACCAACAAGCTTCTACATAAATGCATTCAGACCTCGACCCCTTCCCTTTAGAAAGAACCAAAACAACAACCTCTCATTTATCACACTCACAGAAAAACAGCTGAGGACTCAAAGGAAAGAGCTCATGCCCATCACACTGAAAAACACAAAAAATACCTGTGGGTCTCCTAAGGTTCTTGTCCAATAGCACTCTACGCATGGAGCCATCCATCGCACTTTCCTCTATGTGTGAGTGGTCGCCTATTACTGACCAATACATCATCCTGAAACAGGTCAAATCTTTACTTGATAAAGACAAATTATTTCAGAAATTCAGAATCCTAAATATTTTTACATTAAATTAGATTTTCAATTTCATATTTCAATGTACATTTAGACTTTTGAAACCCACTATATGAATCCCAAACAGTATTAAAACATGCTCCTACCCTTTGACTGGATTGACAGTAATGGCGTAAGGCTCTCCTGCAATGTCAGTTATCAGACGGGTGCAGTTGGGTCCCTTGAGTTGTCCCACGTTAATAGAGTATCTAAGCTTGGTCCAGTGAGCTGTGTAATAACTGAACCAATGCATCCTAGAGTGGTCTGTCCAGTAGATATTTCCAGTCACCCAGTCAGCTGATACATCTCTGGGTCTGCGAAAGTCTGGACACTGCAAAAGTCACCCAGATAACAAGGTGATTCCCATGTGGGCCAAGACTTCACAGAATATTTAAGATCGTACGATAACATGTTTAGGAGATAAATATTTAAAAAAAAAAAAGTGTGGTCAAAATTTCAGAGACCGTTTTTTGGATTTAGGGATAAAATGTAGTTAAAGAGTTTCACAGAGAAGATCAACATATAATACAGTTCTTGTCTGAAATCTCCTTCTTCATAAAATAGAAGTAAAGTACGTGAATTATGGAGTTAGTATTGACTAACTTAATTAAAGTGTACATACACCAACATTAAAAGTAGACTGAATGTATTCTGTAGTCATTACATTTACTATACACAGCATGGAATTAATTCATTAGGAGAGGGGGAAGATTAAATAAATAACTTTGAAAGAAACAAATACCAATAAGGAAAAAAAAACCCAGAATATTCCTGAGAAAATACGATGATAGACTTCACACAAGACCCACGATACTTACTATGATGCCAACATTTGTTTTAGTTTGACTCCTGTTTAGGATATCTTTGTAAAAAAGTCCACCGGGATTAAACTGAGTAGCCCAGATAAACTTTTGTTGGTGATACAGAGCATCCATCCCAATGATGCGGGCATTTTCCTCGATGCGAGCATGTACTTTGTGTCCATGGCTCTGGTTAAATGGATACACAAAACTTCGGATTTCAGTGTCATTAGCTATGTAGAGCACTCGGTCTTCTGGTCCTGCCCGTTGAGTTATTAATATGCAAAAAAAATGAAAAGTGGCTAAATTCCATTTAGGGTTTAAGACAACAGTTTGACAATTACAGATGCAGATAAATCATTCTAACACAGCAATATGCATTTTAATCAATCAGTAATCAGTAATTCAAAGTCAATACTTTAAAGGGAGACAATATACTGTATAGTTCTTAAAACATTCATAAATATAAATGTACCACAGAATTACTACTTATGTTTGAAATGGCTTAAAATGTATATTTAGGCCCTGTGTGTTGAGGTAATGTATGAAAGGATCTACTAAGTCATTCATAGTCTAAAATAAAATCTCACAGTGAAGCTAAAGGTCAAGTCAATAGAAAATATAGATCCTTACCTTTTGCTATGCAGCTACCATTCATATCCTTATAATTTTTGTCACATGTACATTTGTATGATCCTTTTGTGTTTGCGCAATAGTGAGAGCAAGTGCCAAAATTAAGACACTCATTGATTTCTGCAAAAAAGAGAAGAACAAAAGTCAGATTTCGAGGAATAGCGCTTTCTGGAAACTGATTTGATGTTCACTATGTGGCTTTTTTCACATGCTGAGTGCTTGAAAATAAAACGTCTGATGTGGTCGGCTCACTGCATCTCATTGATCTTTATTCCCAGAAAAAAAACTATATGTGAGGGCACAATCCTTTAACTGGAAATGTTCTTTCAAAAGCAAAACATTTTCAGTAGGTTAAGCATTTTCAGGAGCTTAAGCTTAACTTTGGCCTCCGGTTTGGTCTTATCACACAGAGAGGAAAACACTGATCCTTGAAAACATCTAGCTATTTCCAACCAACTGTAGACCAGTATACACAGACTTGACGGAAAGAACAGGCATTGTGAATCTCAAAAAAATGTGTGGAAAACATTAAATTGATAAAATGACTGACAGGACAGGATTCAGAGCAAAACCTTGCAACCAAAAAGTATACAATTTCTGCACCACTAGGAAGCAGAACTGACAAAATAATGACCGTTTTCAAACAAGTGTCAAACATTCTCCCATCTACCATGTTTGGACAAACAGGTCCAAACTTGGGTCATTGGTTTCAGAGATATTTGCCCCCTGGATTGATTTTTAGAAGGCACATTTACTGTTTGGCATCATATACAGTAGCTTATTCTGCTGTGTGTAAAGTTTTTGTGTGAAATAATTTATTTAAATTCAAGAAAAAATACTTTCATTTAATAAATGCATTAAAATAAATCCTCAGTTTAATTAATTACTCACAGTGTTACCAATAAATTTAAACATCAACTCATATTTTATGTGCATATTAATAACTATATAGCACTGATATATTAGATATATTAAAAACAGAAGAATTCATTACAAAGATTTCTTGTCCTACCATTTTATTTTTCTGGGGAATTTCAAACACATTAATTTCTAAACCTTGTTGAACTAATGTTGTTCTGCACAAAGACTGCAGTTCTGTTTGGTGCCACAGGTATGGCAGAAATTGCACATTTCACCTTTAAATTGAAAGTCTAAATCCACATTCCTCCCTCAGATAAAGCAGTGAATCATTTTTCTGAACGCTAACAGAATCAGGGAAGATAGTCTGACAGTACCTTCACACTTTCTGCTTCTGAGATTTCTCTGAAAGCCAGGTTTGCAGTGGCAAATTGCATTTGTGTTTGTATGATTGCACACTGCATCCTCCCCACATGGATTCATCCTCTTTCCACATATGTCTCCATTTGAAGCTGGAATGAGAGAGAGAGAGCTTTGAAGTGACATACTTTATACTTGCATCCAACTGTCACAGTGCATGATGGGAATTTTTTTGTCTTTTGATGCTTGGTCATAGCCAACAAATAAAATATGTATAAGAAAAAAAATTCATCTGGAAGATAAGCCTGAATGATTTTGATATAACAATTCCAGACGTACAACACGTTTCCAAGTAAACCACCAAGAATGCCTTTAATCTGACAATATTGCTTGTTTCGCGACAGATTAATCTGAGAGATTTGGTATCGCATGCAATTTAGTACACATACAAGCCTTGCAGTCCTGTTCATCTGATCCTCCATCTCCACAGTCATCAAACAGGTCGCACTGCAGTTGTGCGGGTATACATTTATGATTACTACAGGTAAACTCTGCCTTCCCGCAGGGCTTGGGCCTAGTTGACACAGCCTCTGATTTGGGCCCCATAGGAAAGAAGAAAAAAACACATCCATTTCAATCCGAACTTCAGCTGGCATCTTATTCATCACCACCCAAAGAGTCTTCAATCAAATTTACTGTGATCATGAGAGTGATTAATGGGCACCACGTATCCGAACAACCTCAGGAACTGCTAGCAAAACAATAAAAAATCACTAAAATCTAGACTAGATCCTTTATTTGTCAATTAAAAAAACGTATGGCACAAAAGATGGATTTCCCATTGTGCTGGTGAGGATAAAGGTATCATCAGAGACTTGTGAATGAGCCTACCGCATTCATCTTCATCTGAGTTGTCCCCACAGTTATCCACATTGTTACAGATTTGATCAAGCCTTAGACACACTCTGTCATTTCTGCAGCGATATGGCCTTGCTGGAGGACAAGGTAGTTTGGCTATAGAAATGAAAACAAAATGTTACAGTATGTTCAGATTTTTCTGCTTTGTAATGCTATTGACTCCTAATAACATACAGTACTTGTCAAAAGTTTGGAAAAGATTTTTGAATGTTTTTAATTAAGTCTCTCATCAAGGATGCATTTATTTGAACATTAAAAACAGTAAAAACAATAAAAAAACAGTAAAAACAATATTGTGAAATATTATTACAATTTAAAATAACTATTTTCTACTTGAATATATTTTAAAATCAAATATATTCCTGTTATGCAAAGCTGAATTTTCAGCATCATTAATCCAGTCTTCAGTGTCACATAACCCTTCAGAAATCATTTTAAAATATAAATATTTTATAACTATTTTCACAATGACCCTTATGCTAGAACCTGGAACCACTAGAATAAGTGATATACGTTTGGTCATGTAGTGTATTTTATTTGTAATTCAGTCAGTGACCCCTACATACAGAGAAATTAACACCAGAAAACTCAAACTAAAGGGTTTTGCCCAGCAACCCAAGCTTTTCAATTCTGAATCAGAGTTCAGCAAGCAGGAAGCGCCACCGTAGGTCATGCAATTCCACTGGGAGAGATGAATATCCTACCACACATCTCGGAGTCTTCATCAGAGTTGTCTCCGCAGTCGTCCTCACCATCGCACACCCACACGTGCAGCTTACACAGGGTGTTGTTGCAGATGAACTCATCGGGGCGACAGAAGAAAGCATCTGAATAAACAACATCAAACTGGTTTTGAACTGCAACAGTTTGCTGAATTAAACAGGGTTATGACAACTACAGTACGTAGTCAAACTTTGAAAACTGCCATAGAAAAGATACAGTATATTAATTCACTAATATAGTACCAATGGAATGTATCAACATGAAAAATTCCTCAAGTTTTTAAGTAGAGTTGCTGGTTAGTGGTTAAGTCCTCATACCATGACCACAGTTCTCCTCATCGCTGTGATCCACACAATCGAACACGTCGTCGCAGCGCCATCGTTTAGGGATGCAGTGAGCATGGTTTTTGCACAGAAACTCATCTTCTCTGCACTCTTTGACACAGTCCATCTGGTGTGAGCACAACAATGAAAGCCCAAAATACTTTCAAGAGGAAGACTTTGCTGCACTGGTGAAGTAAAGAACATCTCTGTTTCCATGGAGTCAAACATGAGTCCAATATACAAGATGTTCAAAAAATTAAATGTTTCCAACACGGTGTATGTTTATCTCACAGTTAATTAAAACAATATGCCATTATGTTATTAATTGCTTGTGTGATGCACATATCATCAAATGTGACCCTGGACCACAAAACCAGTCTTAAGTGTCAATTTTACGAAATTGAGATTTATATATCATCTGAAAGCTGAATAAATAAGCTTTCCATTGATGTACGGTTTGTTATGATATGACAATATTAGGCTGAGATACAACTATTTGAAAATCTGGAATCTGAGGGTGCAAAAAAATCTAAATATTGAGAAAATCACCTTTAAAGTTGTGCAAATCAAGTTCTTAGCAATGCATATTACTAATCAAAAACGAAGTTTTGATATATTTACGGTAGGAAATTTACAAAATATCTTCCATGGAACATGATCTTTACTTAATATCCTAATGATTTTTGGTATTAAAGAAAAATCAATAATTTTGACCCATACAGTGTATTTTTGGCAATTGCTACAAATATACCCCAGCGACTTAAGACTGGTTTTGTGGTCCAGGGTCACAAATATGAGCTTCTGAACTCACATTCATGATCTGTATGTCTTTAGTTTTGCATCTTTTAATTACTGTATCTGATTAAAGTAATTCATTCCAGTGTGGAGTATCAAATCAAGGATATAACAATTAATCAATCTGTTCTACACTGCTGAAAAATCCATCTGAAAATAGTTTCAGTTGTAGCTAGTTTAGCTGATTAATTAGCTGGTGGGGCTAAGGTCAGTTTGTGAGACCATCACTGTCAACCTAGTTAAAACTGGTAAGTAGTTAACCTATGAAATTAGAATTTACTTTCTTAATATATCTTCCTGGTTTTATTGTGCAGAATTCATCAGTGCATGTTATGCCAAAACAAAAAAATGCTTGTCAAAATTCATCAGTGAAACTTAATAACATGCTCTGCTTCTGATCTACTTTCCTTTTCAGCTAAATCCCTCTTATTTTGTTTCACTCAGATATATTTTAGATTATGGAAGTAGAGTGGGTTTTGAATGTTTTTCATATTTCAGCTTGAACTGACTGAACAGTTTGTCCACTTTTATCTACTGTGATCTGTTTTTTTCCAGAGAGGTTTTATAGTGGATGGTTGTATCTCTCTCAAATCTTTTTCCAATATATCTACTTGTACATGTCTTTGTTTTTGTTTCACGACTGCATAGTTGTGCACAGTTTCTGAGAGAGGAGCGCTTGATGTAAGGTGAGAGGGTCTTGCTAGAGGACTGACCTCATCAGAACTGTCCAGACAGTTGTCATGTCCATCACACCTCAGGCTGGCAGACACACAACCTCCACTAGCGCACACATACTCATTTAGAGAGCAGGAGGGAAGCACTGCAAAACAGATGATGGGTAAAAAAATCCACCCTCACATACAGATACATATACAACTGATATGTATTAATCTAATGCAACTGTGCATGGTTTTTGTCATGTGACCTTATGAATTTGTTTTTATGCTGTTGATGCTAAAAACCTGTTTGGCTTTTGTGCATGTCCATGTAAATTTTCAATGTAGCAGGCAAAATTATTTTAATGTCAAAACACAATTATCCAGGTCTAAATATACGATCATGAATTTTCAATGCATTAAACATATATGTGACCCAGGACCACAAAACCAGTAATAAGTGTCAATTTTTCAAAATTGAGATTTATACATTATCTGAAAGCTGAATAAATCAGCTTTCCATTGATGTATGGTTTGTTAGGGTAGGACAATATTTGGCTGAGATACAACTATTTGAAAATCTGGAATCTGAGGGTGCAAAAAATTCAAAATACTAAGAAAATTGCCTTTAAAGTTATCCAAATTAAGTTCTTAGCAATGCATATTACTAATCAAAAATGAAGTTCTGATATATTTACAGTAGGAAATTTACAAAAAATCTTCATGGAACATGATCTTTACTTAATATACTAATGATTTTTGACATAAAAGAAAAATCAATAATTTTGACCCATACAATGTATTTTTGGCTATTGCTAAAAATATACCCCAGCGACTTAAGACTGGTTTTGTGGTCCAGGGTCACATATAAATTATTTAGTTTAAGGTTAGTCATGAATTATTAAATTTGACTAAAACTGTAGCTGTGAGGTAAAAGGTATCAGATTTTGTAGCAACAAATAGGGAGCTTATATTTAAAACAGAAATACTATTAGAACATTTTAAAAACTGTTTTACTAAACTTCAGATATTCTGATTAATGTACAAAAAAATATGATTTTGGAATTGGAATGTGACACGTCTTCTTTCAATGCACATAATAAAATACTGAGGCATCTAAATAAGTTCTTAGGTTAAATTAAAATTTAACTAAGGTGTAAACACACTAGAGAGCTGACTAAGGCACTTGTGTTTATTAGGCACAAACTTTCTGAAAGACAAAAAGTGAGCTACAGCATTTTAACTTATCAGACAATGTAATCATAAAATATTTAAAGCTTAAATGTTTATTTTCTCAATGCTTACATACCATCTCCCATCCCAGGTTAATGTGCAGAGACAACTATAAGTCAGTCATTTGTAGGTATTATTAGACAAAAAGTACAAACAAGTTTGGCTCTCACCAGCTTTATCACAAAATATTTGTTTGAGAATCTCAATCATTGGTGCATTGGCGTGAGTTTGGGGCAGTTTAGGGATATAACTGGAAAGTTGTGCATGTTAGGTAATGCTAGTGGTGTAGGAATGAAACACTTCGGCTTTAAAGACCCCAAAATCTGATAAAGTTACCTGTTCCGAGGCAATTTCTCTCGTCTTCCCCTGTCTTACAGTCTTCCTGACCATCACACAACCATTTACGGGAGATGCAGAGATTGTTGTGGCATTGAAACTGATCCTCTGCACAGTGAGTTTCGCAATCCTTCTGAAAATGCACAAAGCGAGGGGGAATTTACTACGGTGTCGTCTCAAACTTCAGCTTGTATCATTTTTATTATTTTCAGGCTTGTCACATTAATACTCTGTCAGGACAGGCAGGACAGAATTTAAAGTTTTGTAAATCAAATTTTAAAAATATCCACTGTCTTCATGACTTGCTCAAGAAGCCATAAGAGTATGAGGTCTAATGCTGTATGAAAACTAGAAGATCAAACAGCTGGCTCGAAGGGAATGTCTGGGAATATAAGACAACTGCTGTGTTGCCCTCGAATGACATCTAGCATTCACTGACCTCATCTGAATTATCAGCGCAGTCATAGTCACCATCGCAACGGAAGCGTGCTGAGATACAGTCCCCACTGGCGCAGGCAAAATCCTTATGATTACAGGTCACCGGCTCTACAGAGAAGAGATCAGAATAAGACAGCTAAAGCAGCACAGCTACTCTAACCGTGCCCTGTGAATCTGCCCACACTGAAAACACTGAAGTAAGCCTTCGCAGAGGACAGCAGTGAGGCAGCACGTGCAAATCAAAACTGCTAAAGTGGCCTCGCACTTGGACATGAATTGGCATTGTACCATCTGTTACCAAGGTTCTTGAAAGTTTGCCAAGAACTTAAAAGGAGCTATTTGCAGACTAATCAGCAATTAGAATGTCTAAAAAGGCTGTTCTCGAAGAGAGTCCACAGGCTGTAATGGCTAGAAAAACATGTTGGGTTGTTAGAAAAACCTGTTAATATAAACTGTTTGAAATTGGTTGTTGATTTAACAACATAATGTACGAAAAAAGGGCCATTAAAGCAAAGGCATTTTGAACATTATACATGCTCATTATTTACTCAGACTCCTGTCATTTCAAACCCATATGCTTGTATTTTTTAAACAATAATTTTAAAAGGAAAAACAAATCAGCATTTCTGAAAGACGTTCAGAAACGTTTCTGAAAGAAGTCTCTTATGCTCACCAAGACTGCATTTATTTGAGTAAAAACAGTTTTATTACAATTTAAAATAGTTCTTTTTTATTATTTATAAAATATTTCATTATTTGTTTTATGTAAAGGCTGAATTTTCAAAAAGCATTACTTCAGTGTCACAGGGTCCTTCAGAAATCATTATAATATGCTGATTTAGTGCTAAAAATAATTTATTACTATTATTAATGTTGAAAATGGTTGTGCTGCTTAATATTGTTGCAAACTGGAGGAGATCTGCAGGATGTGAATGCTATTTAACTATTTTTTCTTCCAAAATTAAATAAACACTGTTGTATTATAATAGTATCAATTTATTTTAAAAATAGATAGAATTACTATTAATATTACTATTAATAAACATTTTGTCAATAAAAAAGCCAATTAAAATGTAATTTTTAAAGAGCATTTACATACCATAGATCTCCTCCAGTTTCTAATCACCATGGGCTGTCAAACTGCATAATTTTTTTTTCTCCTGTTCTTGTTTTTTGTCCTTTTTGAAGTTTGACAGGCCATGATAACTACAAACAGTCATACGGAAAGAACATATGGGTTTGGAATACAAGTAAAAAATGACATGGCATAAAACACACATAAATAGTTGATCTTTCTTTGCGGCAATGTGGGCAAGATCAGAAGAGAACAGACAAATGGTAAACAAACAGAGAAAAAGAAATCTTCAAATAGTCTGTGAAACTGGCCTCTGAAGGTCCCACACAACGTTTCTTGACAGTTAAAACAATTTAGTACAAACACGAGTGTGGAAAAAACTTTACTGTGCTCAGAGAGATGAGAGCGACTCACTGCAATGCTCCTCATCGGAGTTGTCTCCACAGTCATTCTGGCTGTCACATCTCCAGTGGTCCGGGATGCAGTTGTTATTCTCACAGCGAAATTCATGAGGTCCGCAGGTCTTTTCATCTTTTTCATCAGACACAAACAAACACACGGATGAAAATGGCTTCAAAAGTGCATGAATATTAATGCAGTGCTACCGCATTTCGACACGTAATCATCATTTCCTCAGGGTTCCGGGCCCGGATCTGACACTAAGTTCAAAACATGCCCACACTCAAGAGGCTAACGCACCATAAGATGAGATACCTGACTGTGCTGCCGATAGCTTCCATCCTCAATAACCTGAACACTTGACACGTAACATCAAACACTTTGTCACCTGGGCACAATCGACAGTCTACGATGAACATTTCTGAACCAGCTCATTCTACCTTTTTCCAGAGTACGTGTAGTGTTTATGTTATATAACCTAAGAACTTTCTGAGGTGCTAGAGCCCAGATAAATTGTTAATGAACAGGCATGAGGACCACATCATCAGATCAAAACTTTGGTTACTTTTGGTTACATTTCCTTCCCCCCACCCCAAATACTTGCCAGTTTTCATTAGTGAGAAATAATAAAAGAGCATCCTAGAATATCTCCCTTGACAGATTCTTGTTTAAATATTCTCTAATGTGGCACAGGCACAATGTAGCGATAGAAAGCTTCTAAAGGAACATCTAGAGATACTGGCATCTGAGAAAAAAAAATACTGCTTATTGTTTGAGAATATGGGAGATGATTCTTACAATAATAAAAACTGTCTGTCAAACACTAATGAATGTTAGAAACATAGAAGTTACTGCAAAAGATACAGTCTTCTGAGATAAAAACAATGCATATTCGTGTGAAGATAGAATTTATCCACTGATCTTACTACATGTACACAAATTTCCACTTATTTCCGTATGATTCTAATTCCCAATATGACAAAAAGTGAACTGGTAAGTATCAATAAAGCTCGCCTGTTATGTTAATCCCACCATTTGACATCAATTGCCAAGATATAGATCTGTAACTATTTACAGGCCGATGTAGATAAAGTGCATCACGTCTGTAAAATCAATGGAGACACCAGAGGAGCCAGTCACACCTCAGTTACAAAGTGACCCCTCTACTGTTCCACTGATGTGTCACTCATTTGGGGGATTTTTCCCCGAGTTGCAGATAATCCATAACAACATCAGATATGTTCAGCCGTTGCAATCAAAGCAATTTTCTCAATCAAATTGCGACAATATAATTTTTCCCCTTGCAGCAGCCAAGCTATTGATTTCGTTTCTTTTGTCGACCGATATGGGAAAGCCATGATCATCATCCCTGCTGGGACGTGTCACGGCGTTATATATACACCATATATTGAGGACGATTATCTTTAAGACATCAGCTTAGAGGCTGTGTCCACACTGCAAATAAATAATGATTTTCTACAGTGATGTGAGAGTAAAAAAGCAACAACATCAGCGTGCAGTATAGATCTTTAATAAGTCTAATGTTTGAGAGTTAGACCTCTTTGTCATGGGAATCTTCTGATGAATCAGTTAATGAGGTTCAAAAGACTATGGCTCTGATCCAAAACTTAGTGAGCTGCTCACAAACAGTAGGCAGCCTATTTAAGGCATGTTCCAAAAGGCACTTTTATCTTTAGCCTTTTACAAAACTTACTTTTAGACTTATGAAAGTGTACTGTGCATACTGCATGTTTAACGTAATGATTTACATTTACATTTATATTTAGAATAGACAGAGTTAGTGTTAGAGGGTGAAGTTATTATTATTATAATAATTAAAAAGAAAACAAGTAGAATAGAAAAAGAATAGAGAAAGCTAGTGTTCTCTAGTGAATGCTAGAGTTGGAAAAAGAATAGAGAACACTAGTGTTAGAGGGTCTTTTTTGTTATTTAAAAAATAAAAGGAAAACAAGTAGATACAATAGAAATAGAATAGAGAATTCTAGTGATAGAGGGTCAAGTGTAGATGGAAGAGATTTAAATATTTCTTGAATTCAATGAATTCTAAATGAATAAACATATTCAATAAATATTTCCTTCTGCTTTCTGAAGACTGGTTAGAAATTATGAGATTAATTGCAATTAATTTATTATACTGAGGTAAAATTTTATAGGAAAAAATATTATTTGTAATAACTTTATTGAAGACTACATTATTGTTTAAAAGGTTGGGGTCATTAAGGTATCTTGATTAAAAGTGACAAAGTCTTTCGTTTAAAATAAATAAATAAACCTATTTTATATAAATGCTGTTATTTTAAACTTTATATTCATCAAAGAATCCTGAAAAATGTATCACTGTTACAAATTCAGCTTTGCCATCACAGGAATAAATTACATTTTAAAACATATTAAAATGGAAAACAGTTTCAAATTGTAATAATATTACTATTTTTACGATATTTTTGATCAAATAAATGTAGACTTCTTTCAAAATGTCAAAAAAATCTTACCATCCCCAAACTTTTGAATTTTTGTATTTTTTAAAAGTAAGACAAAATCTGCATATCATTTTGTGTTTATTAGAACATCAGGTATTTAGCTTAGCTACATGCTCAAGGAAAACTCTTCTGAAATCAACTGTGAGTGTGAGTCTTGCCTTTCAGCAAGTCTCCTGCGTGCTTTGAGTGATGAACTTTATTTATATGCATTCTGGAGTTGGAGAGTGTCCCAAATCTGTCATTTACGAGGTTACAATTCAATTAGGATTCTGTCATAGAAGAAAGTTGCTTATAGAGACATTTAGGTGAACCTCTACAGTGTATTGCAATTTTTTCAGTACAGATCAAATGAGTGGCACTAATAAAATGAGGTACACAGCTTGTTTGTTCAATATAGAATATAGAAAAATATTCGAAGCCAAATATGCCTAGCGAACCCTCAGAAATTGTTTTGCCAGTGTATCGCCACTTTAAATGTCTGGAACACATAGCCGAGGAAAAATGCAATATGTGAGGCCACCGCTGATGTGCCACTGTCAAACTAAATCAGGCATTCAGGCAACAAAACAGGCCCAGGGGAATTGTTACAAGCCACAGCTAATAAAAGCCGAGTGGTTCATGATTAAAGCTGGCCTCACTCCATCAGAGAGGGAGAAGACTGCGGGAGCATACAGAATTGACATTAGCCCCAATCAGACTTTCAGACGGGTCTGCACGTGTGGCTGACCGAGCCTCTGATTTGTGAATAATAACTGCGGCTCACTCACCACAATTGGCCTCGTCAGAGCCGTCAGCACAGTCTGGGTCTTCGTCGCACACCCAGAGCTTTGAGATGCAATGCATGGTGGCCTTGCACTGGAACTGGTCTGGAGAACATGTGCTCTCAGCTGGAACATTAAGGCAGACAGAAAATAGCAAGGTTATTTATAAGGCCAGTGAAAAGCTATTGTAAGAGTTTTGAGAGAAAAAAAGAAATCATAAAACTTCTGCTACTTGCAAAGGTCATACATATGACTGTGATTCAATAAAGGAAGAATATATGTGACATCTTCACTTTCTTTACCAAATGACAAGGTCTTCAGCAATTACCGTCCAAGAATGGAGGAAATGACAGCCTAGAAATGTTAGTCAAGGCTGGTCGTAGGAAGGTCAAATGGGGAGTGATATATGGCATTTCTTCAGCTACAAGTAATTTTATGTTGCAGAGGTTATTTTGTTTTACTATGGCTAAAAGATCTCAATTTATTTTTATGTTGTATTTAGATCAAATTAAAATGCTTTGGATTTTTTTTTTTTTGCCTAAATCATATACTTTTGCTACTTTTAAAATGTCTTTAATGCATAGACTTTACTGTTTTAATGTATCAGACCCAGATTTCAGTAGAAAAACTAACAAATATTAATATATTCAAAAATTATAAATTACATTAGCCTCACAAAGGCTAAAACACATGTACGCCATTTTAATGTTTATTGTATTAAAATATTTATGGCTTATATTGAGTACTGTACCTCAGTTCCCTCATTTGTGACCTTGACCAACAATTTTTCAACAATTTCAAATTTGTGCTTTTGGATATCAGGCTGGCAAAAGTTCCACAGTGAAGTTACGCATACTTCAGATGAAATATGAAAAAGGTGAAAACTCAAGGTAAAAGAAAAATTTTGTTGCTTTCTCAACCTGTATAAAATTACTCTGAATAATACATTATTTTAACAAAATTTAAGTAAATAAAATTAACCTTAGCGAGACAAAATGTCTGCCATTTTTTTTTTTTTTTACATTTTTTAAAACTTTATTTCCACCACAGTCATTTCCAAATGAGATGCGGTGGAAATGTCTGTGATGGATCAGAAAAAAGACAAATATGACAACTATGAAACTTACTTTCTAAAAGCTTATAAACATTACCACTCTAGGTGACTTTATTTCTCACTGACAAGTATTGCTACCTTTCCCAGGAAAGGGACTTTTCTTTTAGAATACCTAATAAGCACCTGGCTATCCTTTTAGCTCCCAAACCAGCCAAGTCGTTAGGTGGGATAAAAGCCACATTTGAGATCTGTCAGTCTGGATCATTAAATTCACAGGGGAAAAGCCAAATTTGGCAGAGTTCGAACAATTCTGTCACAATACCCTTTAGTTTACGAGAATGAGGCCCATTATTGTCAGTGGTTAATGGAGGGTGCAGAAAGTGTCACGGCGTAGCTTACGGCAGTCTGTCTCGTCCTCGCCATCCCCGCAGTCGTCCTGTCCGTTGCAGCGAAGATTTAATGGTATACACTTCTGCTTTCGGGTGCACTTGAACTGGCCTGACAGACAGATGTATGTATCTGCAAATGGGGGGAGACATTACAGTGAGAAAAACCATTAGACACACCATCATGCTGGATCAATGCAGCACGATCATCCATATTCCAGTCGAATTTGGTTGCTTCAGAAGAGACAGGATGCAATGAGAATAAAACTGAGATGATTGCAGAAACAATATTATTTGTGTTAAAAGCACTAAACGTCTTGAATCTTAAATCGAGGTTGGTCCAATACATCCCAATTACGATCGTTAGATGACAAAACACCCTGTACTCTTTTCTAATACTTCTAAAGTAGATATCGATCGTTTGATAGTGGCAAGAGTCTGTATAATTGAACATTCAGAGACAGCTGTGCTAAAGAAGATTTGTTGCTGATGAAAATTCCAGGCAGATTCTTCTCGCTTGTGCTCGCCACATGCTTCACAGTAACTGAATTCTACAAGGGAGTCCCGATAGCCTCGCACAGAGAGAGAAAGCAATGGATCTGTCGATAACAACATGGCATTTAAGAACAGCTTTCGTATGTATTATTCTGCTCACCACAGTTGGCCTCGTCTGAGTTGTCCCCGCAGTCATTCTCTCCATCGCAGATGAAGGGAGGTAAGGCACAAAGGCCAGTGCCACACTGAAAACGCCCAGGCTGGCATTTGAATTCCGCTGCAAAAATGATGATTAACAGTGAACTCCGGAGGATTCAAAGCAATTTGCACATAGGTGTGTGTTTTTAAACCTGAGCTGTGTGAGGTTGCCTGAAATGGGCGAGTCAACCCACGTTCCATTATTCCTCTAAAAGCACTTCTACGATATTTAATGCCCCCTGCCCTTTAGCGAACAACAGAGGTTCCACCTATTAACAGCAGCTATTGGCAGCCTGTCATTTTCTGTTTGTAGTGCTCAAGTGAATCTAAAAACACAAAGTGAATCTAAAAAACAAGCTCACTGGGAAACAAAAATGAAAGAGCGAAAGTTCCTCCTTTTGCATGACTTAAAGGTCAGTCGACCGTGAAGCTGTGAACTAGTTCATCTTCATACTGTTTATAACAGCACTGGCATGTGGTAATATCAGGGCCCATTTTAACTGGTGGGAATGGCAGTTTTAGAAATGACAAAATTTGCCCTTCTACACTTGTTTGGAATATAACCACTGCATTTTGTTACTGTCATTCTCTGTGTAAAACAATGACTTTAAAGCTGCAATGTAACCAAAGTAGCAACACATTTTTTCTTCCATATTGTGATATTTATCTGAGTGAAATGAATTATGGAAATGAAAAAAAAATGGAGGGTAAGGTCTTGGTTCTAGCCATCGGTTGTTGATTGGATGAAGGCAGATCTCAGGGCTCAACAGTGCAAGCGCTTTACTCACATTTGCGACAAAGTATATGTGCACAAACTGTAAGATGTATTTAGATGCACATTTGTAAATAAAAAAGTCCACATGGGTCCATAAGAAGTCTAGAAATCTCAGTTTTGTTAAATTAAGGGTCATAAAAATTCTTAAATATCTTACATCATATAACGAACATCTTAATTATCATTTTAAGATGTCTTTAATTTGTGGATGGAAAAACAGATGCAGCAGTACAGAGTGATGGGATTACAAAACTCAATTAAATAAATGTGAGCACCTCACATTCAAAGTAAATATGTGGTGCTGTTGCATATTCTACAGGCTCGCAAGTTTCAGAGGAGTTTGCAATCAATAAACAGTAATCAATAAACAATTTTTTTCCTTGGAAAAGGTAAGCATCAAATCCAAATGAGTTTGCAGTCAATTGTAAGAAACAGGCGGGGTTTATGTGGACAAAATGATTGGAGAACTATATCACTAGTGAAATCTGTTATTTCACCAAAAGATTGAGGTTTGACATTCTGATTTCAAAGTCAAAAAGTAAAAATGTAAATAAATATATGCATGGATGACTTGTTTACAATAAGATCAATAGCAAGCATTTAAAAACCAGAATTTCCATTTCATGCTGACTTTAAGACCAAGCAGAAGCTGCTGCCAAGCAGTTGTTTTGAACGAACGCGCTAATGATAAACTGTAATCCAACATGGCTTGTGCTCATCTTCTAGTCTTGCCTTTCAGCAAATCAGAACATCACATAATGAAATTAATATTCATGACCCAAGTTAGAGCGCCGAGCAGCTTACAGAGAGCCATCTACCGTGAACAACAAAAGAAAAGCAAAGTTGTCTGGCAAAAACAGCATTTTTATAATCAGAGTTATCACAAGGCCTTCCTATTAAACCTGTATGACAAAAACACAATACTGCTGATGTTTCTTGAAAGACTCACTTTAAAACCGGTCTCATATGCATGTAACCGTAGCAACTTGGCATATAAAACAGAGTCATACTTGTAAAGAGAGGCTGATGAGATTTAGAAGGTGCCCCACGCACTTTTTGAATAGTTCTTGAAACCCCTGGTCACGACACCGCATGAATATTATAAACTGTTCCAAACAAAAACAACAGTGCAGGCAGTGTAGGCTGGGTAACATTGTAAGCTAAGCACTTACGACAATCCGCAGGCTCATCAGACCCATCACCGCAGTCATCTACCGTATCGCATTTCCACCAGAATGGGATGCACTCATCCGTTCCACAGCGGAACTGCAAAACAAGTCCACCGCATCGAAAAAGGTCAATCAGTTATGGGTAACACAAACTGGAACAATCATTGCAGTTCCGACTTATGACATAGAATCATAATTTTGTCATAAAGACCTGGCTGGCTGTGCAGTTGGACAGGCACGTCTTGTTATCGGCAGCCAAGTAGAAGTTAGTCGGGCAGGCGCACTTGTGACCTCCACCAGGAGAGAGTAAGCACAAGTGGCTACAGCCTCCATTGGCTACTTGACACTGGTGTTTGGGGACTGGAAAAATGGGGTAGAAATGGCTTGTGATTAGGTAATATTAAAAGAATATTTATGCAGCTCTTGTCATATTGTGTAAGACCTGAAAAGGACAATAAAACATCATTAAAGCCCAGCAAAAGTGTCCATACAAAATATATAATATAAAGTAATATGTGAACCTAGAGCACAAAACCAGTTATAATTAGCACGGGTATATTTGTAGCAATAGCCAAAATTATATTGTCTGGGTCAAAATGATCGAGTTTTCTTTTATGCCAAAAATCATTAGGATATTAAGTAAAGATCATGTTCCATGAAGATATTTTGTAAATTTCCTACCTTAAATATATCAAAACTTCATTTTTGATTAGTAATATACATTGCTAAGAACTTCATTTGGACAACTTTAAAGGCTATTTTCTCAGTATTTTGATTTTTCTGCACCCTCAGATTCCAGATTTTCAAATAGTTGTATCTCGACCAAATATTGTCCTATCATAACAAACCATACATCAATTAAAAGCTTATTTATTCAGCTTTCAGATGATGCATAAATCTCAATTTCAAAAAATTGACCCTTATGACTGGTTTTGTGGTCCAGGGTCACATTTAATTTAATTTAATTTAATTTAATTTAATTAAATTTAATTTAATAATATAATATAGACTATATTCATGTCATTCAGAAAAAAAAAAACTTTCATTTTAGCAAGGACACACTGAATTGATCATAAGTGATAGTAAAGACATTTATTTCTATGTCATGTCATGTCAAAGATTTATATTTTATTTCTTTTTTAAATTTCTATTTATCAGCATAGAATGCTGAAAGAAAATATATCATGGTTACCATACAGCACACCTGTTATAACACACAAAATAAGGAAAGTTTTTTGAGCACCAAAATCAAATTTTACTGTTTAAAAAAATAAATACATAAAAATAAATAAAATAAAAATAAAATAAAATCTAAATTAATTTATATACTTTACATTTATTTTAAATTGTTACGTTGTATGGAGCATATGCACTTCAATCCAGATTTAAGTCTCTATAAATGGCAAGTGCTGTGTAGGAGTGAGTAAATAATGACAGCATTTTCATTTTTGGACAAACCAAGTGTAAAATTAATATAATATTTATTTGAAACAGTCTGTACCTTCAGGCTGGCGCAGCGGGTGGTAGACAATGACAGATTTAATGGCTTGCCATGAATTCAGGAGCTCGACAGCATTAGCACCGGTAGTCTTATGAGCTCGACGGAGAGATTTGGACTTCCCGTCTGTCCAATAAATGAAGTCCTCGAACAGTGTGAGCCCCATCACACCCTGGATGTGGTCATGAGGAACTGAGGAAGAGAATATCATACCATGTACCATTATTAAAGTTGCATTACTGCATATATAAGTGATTTACTCAAAGTCATTATCCTACAACTTTCAAATTTACTGTACTCTAGTCTAACTTTTGTGAATGTACTGTAAGTACAATGACATATCTTTAATGATATACTTTTTTTTGCGTATTTCATACATATATACAGTATACACAGAAGATGGTGGCCTTGCATTATTATACTGTTGAAAGGCTTTATTGTGGTTTCTTTTATCCAATTGCTGCCTTGTTATGGTCCACTAATCCAATACATGGAAAAAAAAAAAAAAAAACAGAACAAAATTACGACTCATTTTGTACCCCGGTGCCTCTGAGAACCATCCATGTTGGCAAAAAAGATGTGATTGTCATCAGCCCAGTAGATTCTCTTGTTTGTGTAGTCAATGGTTAGAGCTGAGGGGCTGTAGATTTCTTTGTTCACAATAATGCTCTGGCCTTGGCCGTCCATGCCAACTCGACCGACGTGAGGGTTTTCACAGCAGTCAATCCAGAACACATACCTGAGGAACAGAGAGTGACCCTCATTCGTGAACTCTCATCACAGTTGTTTCAAGCAGAGATCAGCTATTCCCATGGTTTTGGAGGTCTATGCATTCATTCTTTTTCTTGTGACAAAATAAAGTCTCCCTGGATTGATGGTGCTGAAGTAGAAATGATATTGTGGAAATTTGAAAAGGAAGCATTTGTACCCGGTTTGAGCATCCAGAGCCAAGTCCATTGGGTTCTTCAGGCTAGAGCTCACTAAGACGGTGGGGTATAAACCATTAGATTTGGACACTTCCAGCGTCTTTCTCTCCACATCGCACCAGTACAAGTTCTTCCCAATCCAGTCCACAGCAAGCGCACTTGGCACAGCTGTTCGGTGAACAATCTAATAAAGCAAATAAGTGGCATTCAGATCAGTCACTATAATCTTACCACATAATATTACTTTAATGAGCAAAAGGATAACAGGAAAACAGGTCATTAAAGTAATAGTTCAGGCAAAATGTGAAAATTCTGTCATTATTTACTCAATTTCATGTTGTTCCAAACCAGTATGGATTTCTTTTGTCGGCAGAACACAAAAGTAGAAATTGTGTAATCAAATACTCATTACTTTTTTATGCAAGCTTCCAAGCTTCAAAACAAATCACCATAAAAGTAGTCTATATAATGCACTACACCGTATTTGTCCTCTGAAGTCAGATTGGTTTGAGGAACAGGCTGAAATGTAATCATCTAGAGTCTGAGCTGGACTTGAGAACCAGATCAATCATGAACGAATCATTCTGACCAGTATGAACTGGATAATGATTCACTGAACAGATGCAAATCAAAAGAATGATTCATTCACAATGGGTGATTTCATTTTTCTTAATTTGTGAAATGATTCATTCATGAATCAGAATGATATGGTTCTCAAGTCTCAGTCTCCATTCATTGTAATTGCATAGAAAAGAGTGACCAGAACATCCCCCTTTTGTGCTCAACATAAGAAAGCAAGTCATTCAGGTTCAGAAATATAGTGAATAAATAATTACAGAATATTAATTTCTGAATAAACCATTCCTTTAAATTAGTTATTCTATCTGTTTGGCATAGTGCCTGAAGCTAATATTGCATTGCATGCTGATAAAACACAAACTTTGCTGTCCCAACACAGATTGTCACTTCAAGACATGATAAGCTTTGAGATCTTCTCTATCATCATCATCTGACAGGGCGTATGTAGCCGTGCCAATTGACAAGACCGTCCCTTCAGCAGTAATTTCAGCAAAGCTGAGCTTGAAAAATTCTCTGAAATGTCAATGATTGAGGAACATTTCCTCAATCAGGAAAGTGTCTCCAGATGAGAGGAAACATTAATATTCTGAGTGGGAAAGAAAGAGCTTCTGGTATTCTAGTGATCTAGTCAAGCTCTGATTTGAAGGATCGCCTTGTGTGGAAATGAAGGCTAACTCATTGAAAATGTCAACATTTGAATACATCACAAAATCACATGACAAATGATTCTCAGAATAGCTCCAATTTATAAATGTGTATATGATATTCAAAATCATCTTTTAGACATTTTTGAAAGGTTTTAGTTATGGCATGTGTCCTAAATAAAGCCTACCAACATAGACTTCAGTATTCACATAACACAGAGCCAAAATATATAACTGACAGTTGTATGGAGTAGTTCAGCATGCTAACTAATGAGGCCATATAGCATATCAACTTTGGCCCATTATATATTAATAGACAAATTCCCTTATTGAATCACACCAAAGGCTTTGCCTCAGGCATCATGCCAAACATGCTCCAGTGCAGGAGTTACTCATTACATTGCAGTGATCAAATCCATAGTGCACTGTTCCCAGAATCCAAACATTTGTTGCTGGGGGCTGTCTTATAACTTGCTCCTCGCTTCCGTTTATCAATTGTGCAAAATAATGCATCTGAAGTCTGTAAAAAATGCTGATTATGTGGTAATAAATATGCAGGCTACACCATCAGCATCGAAAAACATCTGTAACTCTATTCCCTATTCATCTTGCCAAGAGTTTGAGATAAATGATTTGCAATAAACGATCATTATTCAATGATTTAATGCAGTACATCTGACTTGGGGAGCTTCTGGCAAGAAACACACATACATTAAGTTATGCATACATACATACACACATACATATGTGCACATATATGACTTGTGCACATATCTGAGCATTCAAAGTCAATAAACAGATTTAAATAGTGGTTGTAATGTTCAAATTTTGGTTGGTTTAGTTCAAAGCAAGAGTAAGCAATTCTCAAAATGTATTAATAAAAATTTGATCGGATGCTGCAGGTGAAAAGTCTGACGGTTGTGCTCATGGTGGGAGTAATTAAAATGATGAGGAATTTAGATTTTGTTGAAAGCAAGAGAAAACAACTCTCAGAAAGCATCAGTAAAGAAATCATTGGTTGTCTTAAGTGAAAAAGTATCAAATAGTCTGATGTAAGTTTAACGTCTTCCAAATTGAATTAATCATGATTTAAGCATCAGCATTATGAAATATATAATATAGCTTTCATTTTAATCAGTAGCATCTCTGATTTTAGGCAAAATAACTATAACATGGCATTCCCTACTGTGGTTGAAAATGACTTTATTAAAATTTTGGTTGAAAATTAAGTTATGGAAAAAATGTTGTTCATATTACCCACATCTAAGCAATTTAACTAGGGAGCTGCTAGAAAGTCAACACATTCAGAACGGAAGAACAGCTGAAAAAAAAAGTGTTCATAGTAAGCGATCTGAGATGTGATATGACTAATTAAGTAAAATGAGTGTGTAGTGTGAAGAAATTTTAGATTTATGTGTCAGAAGTAGCAGTGTCATTATGGAATTGGGGTAGAAGCTGTTATTAAATCTTGTTTAAAAAAAAAAAGTATAAAAGCTGTTCCTAAAGTGGTACCCTTTCAACACTGTACCTTATTTACTCTAAAAGGTGAATATGTATAAGTACCTTAAAGGTACATATTAGTACCTAAATGGACATATTGGTAGTTAAATGGTACATATTTGTACCTTTTGAAAAGGTACACCCCCGTGACAACTTTTTTACCCATTTTTCTGAAAGTGTAGATCTAATGTATCTAATTTGCTTTCCAGAGGAATCATGAAAATTGAGTCCTTCATGAACTATTTTACTGAAACACTGTTTAGAATAGACACTATATTAAGTCAGTTTTTTTGTCATGTCTCTCCAGCATACTAGGAGAAGAAAGTATTGTGTCTCCATGTCAGTAAATAATGAATTAATAAAATCATCAATTAAACTGTTCTTCCGCAATGGAGCTGCATCATTATATCCCCAGCTAATGATGGGTAAAGGTCTCCTACCCAATCTAAACATATTGTACCAGCTTGAATTGTCTCCATTTCCAAAATCCTGAAGATTACACCCACGAATGCTAATGAATTTCAAATGGCTTTAGCTTGTGCTGAGCAGGGGTGATAAATCAGGAGGGGGCAACACTGTGTAATGAAGCCAAATGAGGCTCTTGGCCCCTGCAATGAAGCTAATGAGATGGGGAAAAGTGTTGCTCAGCAGGTACACGGCAAAGATGTGCATCTAAGCGCTAACCATGTGACCTTAATGAGTCCCTGAAATAATGCTAAAATGAGCATTTATATTTATGGCTGTATGGCTACAGATGTCTAATATTCAGATGTTGACTTTAGACCTCTTCATCGCATCCCTGTTGCTAACATGGCGTATAACGGTTAGTTCAGACCTATTACCATTGTTGTCGGTCCTTTGCGACCCATAATAATTATTGAGAGAAATGAGAAACTAGACATACCTTGAGGTCACTGCCGTTAAGGCGAATTCTATTTATCCTCCGGCCGCTGGGTCTGCTGGAGTCAATCCAGTAAATGAACTCCTTCTTGTAGTCAAAATCCAAGCTGATAATGTTGTTAAGGCCCTACGGAAGTGAGAAGGAAACACAACATGGAGGTAATAGAGGTGAATTAAGTAACCACATGAGATGGACTGCACAACAAATGTGACTGTTAGCGCAGTCAGCGTGATGTATTAGCTGGGTAAAGGCTGCAGTCAGCACGCATAGATCAAGTATGCAGAACAAAAAAGAATGAGATGTTACGCCTTGTTCTGCTTTTCAATTAGCTGGAGGGCTTAATTAGCCACTTCCGCGTACGCTTATCTCGACAGGATCTGGCAAGGATGTACTAGAGCCACGAAACATACAGAGAACACATTTCTTTTGATGTCTCTTCATTGTATTGATTTTGGAAGAGGACGTGGTGTGCTATTGGATGCACGTGGATGCTGGCTTCAGAACCCAGGGAAGCAGTTCAGAGAGCCTTCAGAGGGAACGCTGAGGGTACATTCGTTACTGTCATGTTCACGTCAGGCTGCTATCACTCAGTCTACCGCTCACTAGCCCCCCTGCCTTTGCCCACTTCACCACGGCTGCTAAGATCAGGCGACGGGCATGATGACAGGTGAAAAAAGCTCTGATACCCCCATCAGATCGTCAGCACTGTGAGACCCTAAAAGACCTTTAGCCTTATCTTGTGGCAAAAACCTCCAGCCTTATCTTGAGTACACAAACAAGTTATGTTTCATGTGACATCAGTTAAAACGTACAAGAGAGATCTATTAGAGGTCATGAGCATTTATAGAAAGGCGGTAAGGTATAGAGGAAGCACTATCTATAATTATCATATCTTGCCAGAATGGTTAGTTTCTACCTGTAAAAACTGCCTTAATTAAACTTATTAAACAATATTCACTTATTAATAGGAGTTACAGTGTTGGTTTTATTATAGTCTACACTAAACTAAGTTTAAGAACATTTCTTGATGTTTTAAAAAAAAAAAATAAAATAAAATAAAAGGTCTCTTATGCTGACCAAGGCTGTATTAAATAAATAAATAAATAAATAAATAAATAAACAAACAATGTGAAATATTATTACTTTGTGAAATATTTACTCCTGTGATGGCAAAACTGAATTTTTGGAAGCCATTACTCCAGTCTTCAGGTTTCAAATTCCTCAAAAAATAAATAAATAAATAAATAAATAAATAAATACAAAATAAATAAAATTAAATAAAAAAAATTAAAAATTAAATAAATAATTAAATAAATAATTATATATATATATATATATATATACACACATACATACATACCTATAATACATACAAACATACATAAATAAATAAATACATAAATCAATCTACCATGCTTTTTTAAATCAGTTGAAATCAGTTGTGCTTCTTAATATTTTGGGGAAAACCATTATACATAATATTTTTCCAGGCTTCTATTCTGATGAATAGACAATTCAAAAGAACAGCACTGCTAAAAAATAAATTAATACAGAAATAAATAAAAATACATATTTTTAACATTGTAAATCTCTCTACTGTGAAATTTTTAAACAATTTAGCATAGTTAAAAAAAAACAAAAAAAACTAAAACATCATTTGGAAGGAAAAAGCACCATTACAAGACAAAAACAGCTGTAAGAGAGGAAAATATATTAAATTATAACTAGATTTGTTAGATAACTAGCTAATAAAAAGTAATACGAACTGCACATTAGCAATGTTGTTGCAGTTTTCATCTTGTTGCTAGTTGGGTTGTTTTCTATGATGCAATACACTATTTCTCCATAGAAGTTAAATGATAAATAATGAGCAGGATAATGTACAGTCATCTAGTCATTACTGCAAAATACACCCATTCAGGGTGATAAAAGTGGGCTTCTAATGACCAGGTGACTGCCCATTTTCTCTTACTGTACTGGGTATGCTTAAAACTGAAGGGACAGGCAATGCTTTAATTATGGATACTGTATGGCAGTTCGATAAATAGTTAACTAGCATTCCACAGAGCAAACGAGATCATGCACTATGCTAGTGTAAGGTCAACAAAGACCTCCATTTTCGAGAAGAGGCCACAGGGGCCACTCATATTTAAGTGTAAAAGCTTTCCTTCACTTGTATTAAACAAAATGGAATAAATGAAATTGAATGATTGCTGATGAGACTACTCCATAAAAGGGAGAGTTTTCTGAGAGCCCTATAGACATTCCCCTGGATGACAGCCTCAACTGGTATGAATAATGTAATGAGCGCCGAATTGAGGAAACTCACATTTCACTAAGAATCATCATTTCGATGGTAATGACTATAGGCCTCTAATGACACCAGCTGCGGATAATAGCACAGGGAAACTCAACTTGTTACACTAAGCCAATCAGAAATGGTAGTCACATATAAAGTCAAAATGACATTTCATAGAGCCATTCATAATGTGCGCCAAACTACTTGTGTCAGACAAGCTCTTGAATATGCAAAATAAAAAAAAAAAAAAAAAAACTTTATCTCTACAAACAAAGTACCACCTGTGATATAATAATAATAATAATAATAATAATTTCTTTACATTTATATAGCGCTTTTCAAGGCACTCAAAGCGCTTTACATACAAGGGGGGGATCTCCTCAACCACCACCAGTGTGCAGCATCCACCTGGATGATGCGACGGCAGCCATAGTGCGCCAGAACGCCCACCACACACCAGCTTACTGGTGGAGAGGAGACAGAGTGATGAAGCCAATCAGTGTATGGGGATGATTAGGAGGCCATGATGGTCAGAGGCCAATGGGCAAATTTGGCCAGGATGCCGGGGTAACACCCTACTCTTTTTCGAAGGACATCCTGGGATTTTTAATGACCACAGAGAGTCAGGACCTCGGTTTAACGTCTCATCCGAAGGACGGTGCTTTTTACAGTATAGCGTCCCCATCACTATACTGGGGCATTAGGACCCACACAGACCACAGGGTGAGCACCCCCTGCTGGCCTCACTAACACCTCTTCCAGCAGCAACCTAGTTTTTCCCAGGAGGTCTCCCATCCAGGTACTGACCAGGCTCAACCCTGCTTAGCTTCAGTGGGCAACCGGTCTTGGGCTACAGGGTGATATGGCTGCTGGCTATATAGAACCTAAAATTTGTAATGGATATTTTAATAGCTAAAGACGATGATGATAATCGATGTAATGCTGACATACTATATAGGAAATAATATTTAGTGACAGCAAAATAGATTGAAATAACTGCTGAAATAAAATAAACACTTATTTTACACAATATTTAATCTTGCCTTATCCTGTAGACTTTTTGATTATTTGTAGCTGGTATTTGAACACTTTTTCTGGTTACTTACAACTACTTTGGACAGTTTTCATTTGTAAATGGTGCTTGATCAGCATGTATTTCTATCCTGATTCAGACAAAATGATGTTTTCGATAAAAACATCTTAATGATGAATTTGTTTCTTACAAACGCAGCTTTTTTGCTTCACAAAATGTTAATTGATGTTTACATGTCAAGTTTACATGATATTTAATAAAAATAAAAAAAATCACTACATTTTTTGAAAGTTTATAATCCTTTCACAAGTCTGTCAGAATATGAATAATATTTAATGTTAAAATTTCAAAAGGATAATTTACTAATGTTAATTGTTATAATCTCAAGATTAATTGGCTTTGCTGACATTAATTGGCTTAACTGACATGTAAAAGTATACAGTACTCCTCACTTTCAAGACCAGCAACAGAAGGATTGTTTTTAATTCTTTTGTGTGAAGCTCCACCAAGCCGGGACACTAGATAATGACTTCAATTAGTGTTTTCAAAGGGCATAGGAGACAATAGACACAGTGTTGTTATCACAGTCGTGTCACCACAGCTTAATTGGTCCTCTATTAGGCTTTTACAAACACAGCAGTTCTATCTTATGATCTGGTCTCTGAAGTCCAGTAACAATTTCATGAAGCAGTACAACAGTCTCAGCTGGGCAGATTACATGGGCAGCCTTTCAATAAAGTGTGATATGAAAATAAACAATAAATGAGAGTACGTACAGTAATTAGAAAACAGTTGACATAGAGCTTTACCTGTTTCAGAAGAGTGTAATTGGATCCATCAACACTTAATTTTCTGATTTCATGAAGATCAGCAAGTATAAGAAAGGGTTCTTCAGCTGTGAGAAATATAAAGGTGACTTGATGTGATGAAGACGGACAATTGTTAAGTTAACAAAGCCTGAAACTATCAAGTTTAGTTGAAACACATTCTGGGGGAATTCACCAAATGATATTTACCTGAAAGAGACTTGCAGCTGTTGGGGTCTTTTCTAGAAGCTTCATAGCCGTCTACACAAAAACACTTAAAGGAACCGTAAGTGTTGGTGCAGTTCTGGCTGCAGGGTAACGTAGTAGAGCATTCGTCAATGTCAACACAGGTTCTCCCATCGTTCTTCAGGTGAAATCCGGGCCAGCACTTACACTAGACACATTAGTGAAAAAACAGAGATGTTTTGATTCGAAACTAGGAAACTGCTTTTAATAAAAAAAAAGAAACCGCTCTGCAAAATTCCACTTCATTTCAGTGCCGTTTTACAAACTTATAGTGATAATACTCAAAAAATGAAAATGTTGCCATCATTTGAGGTCATTTGCATGTTATTCCAAATCTGTATCACTTATAACACAAAAGAGATTATAGGCAAAAACATCCACAGTGCTCTTTAACACACAAATCAAAGTGAATGGGGTTCACTTATTTCTGAGTCATCTGCTCCTTTAAAAAAAATCATTTGGTTTAAAAGTTGCACCAGAACAAAAGTGCTGGCATTCTACTGATAACGATAAATCATAAACTTTTTAAATTTCCAAATCGGTTGTATTGTAGCTCCTGAGATGTTCTTTGCACAGTTGTAACCTGAAGGGCTTTTCTCAACATCCCTTTATTTATACCACAGTGAATGAGGTCAGACTCTTTACCTTCAGGATTTGACTCAACGATGTCTTTATCGATTTTTAGGGTGACTTGTTAGAAATCTGCCAAGGAATGACACAGCCTCTAAACAACTCTGATGATCACAGGTCATGTGAACATGGCACTCCTGACACCTAGTTTGCCAATCAGTAACACTGCAGAAGTGTCTGTAACTTGAGGGAATTAGCTCAAACATCTCCCTCCTTAAGGCACGCCTCTAGACAGCTCCCGAAGGCACAAGCCTTTGTTTAAACTTGATCTGAGTATGCCAATTAAGTACCAATGAAGCAAAACTGGGACAAATCATTCCTATAGCTTTTTACTTTGTTCTTTATATGTTTGCCAGAGTAATTCAGTGAAAAGATGTTGCAGAAACAAAAACACAGTAGGTTTTGCAAAGCAATTCATCAGTCACATTTGTGCAAAAAGTGAAGTCACATGAAATAACACATGAATGATTTTATAAATATTCCTAAGGAAGAAAAAAAAAAATCGAAAAACTTGCTATTATTTTCAAGATGTCAACTGCATGACAAATAAAAATAGTCTGAGATTTTAAAAAATCTTTCTTGCCATATCATTATATCTCAGCACAAGAAATACACATGCATTTCTGCAGAAGACATAATAATACTGTATACAATTTGTAATTATCTTACTTTTTGATAAATACACTTTTAATATAATTAATATAATATAATGTCCAAAAATAATGCAATAGTTAATGGCAATAATATAATTGATGCTGTACAAATACAAATATTGTGAGGAAATGCATGACTGCAATTCAACTATGATATGAAATTGCTAATGAACTTAAATTCTCTGCATCAAAAGTCATTGATTCTGTAAATTTTCAAGCTAAAAAAATCTTGCAGCTTGTAAAAAATGATTATTATGAAAGACATCAACTTGTGCATAAGTGTTAGGAGAAGCAATCTTTGGCTGGATAAAATTTTTTTTTTAGTCACTTACGGTAAAAAAAAATGGCCTTGAGAGACACGAATCTTAAATATGTAGCGAAACTAACCACAACAACTTGTTGATTAAGCATATGTCTTTTAACAAAGCAGGATAAATAAATATTATATATGATATATATATATATATATATATATATATATATATATATATATATACAGTGCCTTGCAGAAGTATTCAAACCTCTTCATTTTTTTCACGTTTTATGTTGCAGCTTTATGTTAAACTGCATTAAATTACTTTTTTTTCCCACATCAATCTACACTCCATACACCATAATGGCAAAGCAAAAACAGAACTGTCACAGCTTTGTAAATTTATAAAAAATCTGAAATAAGTATCTTGCATAAGTATTCAAACACTTAACTCAGTACTTAGCTGAAGCACCTTTATAGCCTTTAAAGTCTTTTTTGTTTGATCCGACAAGCTTTGCTCATCAGCATTTGGCAATTATCTGCTATTCCTCACCTCACCTGTTCACGTCTCAAGCTCTGTCGGGTTGGATGGGGGCAGATGCACATTATCAGGTTTCTCCAGAAATATTTGATTGGGTTCAAGGCCAGGCTGTGGCTGGGCCACTCAAGGACATTCACAGAGTTGTCTATAAGCCACTCTTGCTGTGTGTTTAGGGTCATTGTCCTGTTGGAAGGTGAGCCTTCTGCCCAGTCTGAGGTTCTGAATGCTCTGGACTGGGTTTTCATTAAGGCTATCTCTATATTTTGGTGCATTGAGCTTTTCTTCTACTCTGATGAGTCCCTCGGTCCCTGCCACTGAAAAACAGCCCCACACCATGAGCCTGCTACCACCACACTTTACTTTTTGGATGGTACTCTGCAGGTGATGAGCAGAGCTGGTTTCCTTCAAACATGATGCTTAGAATTGAGGTTCATCAGACCAGAGAATCTTGTTTCTCAGAGTCTGAGGGTCCTTTAGGTGCTTTTTTGCAAATTCCAAGTGGGTTTTTGTGTGTCTTCACTGAGGAGAAGAAGAGTCTGGCCACACTGACATAAAGCCCAGATTGGTGGAGTGTTGCAGTGATGTTTGTCCTTCTGTAGGTTTCTCTCATCTGCATATATGATCATGGAGCTCAACTAGAGTGACCATCAGCTTCTTGGTCACCAGTCTAGACAAGGCCCTTCTCCATCAGTTGCTCAGTTTGGCCAGGAGGCCAGCTCTAGGAGGAGATCTAGTTGTTTCAAACGTCTTCCATTATGGATAATGAAGGCTGCATGATTCTGTGAACCTTCAGCGCAGCAGAATTTTTTATGAACTCTTCCCCAGATGTGAGGCTTGACGCAAACCTGTTTCTGAGCTCTACAGGCAGTTCTTTTGACCTCAAGTCTTGGTTTTTGCTCTGATATGCATTTTCAGCTGTTAGACCTTTTATTAAGATGTGTGTGCTGTTCCAAATCATACCCATTCAATTGAATTTGTCACAGGTTAACTTCACTCAAAGTGTAGTAACGTCTACAAGCAATATGAATGCTCCTGAGCTAAATTTCAGCTGTCCCAGATAAGGGTTTGAATACTTATGCAATGGAATCATTTAAGTTTTTTTATGTATAATAAATTTGCAAAGATGTTAAAAATATGTTATTTGCTTTGTCATTATGGTGTGTGGAGTGTACATTGTTGTGGGAAAAAAAGTAATTTAAAGCAGTTTAACGTAAGGCTGCAACATAACAAAACGTAAAAAAAAATGAAGGGGTTTGAATACTTCTGCAAGGCACTGTATATATATATATATATATATATATATATATATATGTAGATAGATAGATAGATAGATAGATATGAAGCACAGATTTAGGACAAGATTTAATACAATAACCAAACTTGCATAAAATAATATACAATGTATTACAATCTAATTCATTTATATGTGTTAAAACTTCCACTTTAAAAAAATAATGTATTTACAATACACAAACTGTTTTAATAATTCTACAGTAATGATTTAAAATGACACCCTAAAATATAATGTATAAATATATATTCGACAAACCTTGTATCCCACTGCTAAGTCTTGGCAATCCTGCGTACAGCCGCTGACACGACGGTTAAGACATTCATTGACATTGCAGTTTTTCTCATCTGAGCGATCTCCACAGTCATCTTTCAGGTCACATAAACTCTTCTCAGATATACAGCGGCCATTTGAGCACATGAAAAAGGAACTGTTGCATAAGCTCTCTAGAAATAAACGAGGAAAGTGAAAACAAAGGAAACTAATTAAGGAAAAGTACAAAGCAATACAAACAATACATACTTGTAATGTTAAAAACCAAGCTAAAAATGTAAAAATGCTTTTGAACAAAGCATGAATGGTTGGATAGCTTTAACTTTGCAAAGCTAGAGGGCATAAAAGTTGCAATCCAACAAAAGCCAAATGTTATTTCAAGCTTCCTGCAACTGCCAGTAAGTGCAAGGCTTTTTTAAAATAAATGCTTGGTACGCTCAGCTGAAAACATGCCATCCCCGCAGGTCAAAGTTATCCACTTCAGCCCCCTGCTTTTATCCGTGATGTTCCTTGGCCACTTGTATTCCCTCAGATGTTCAGTAAGCCCCATATCCATCAGTCAAACATATTTCAGGCACAGCTCTGTTGGGCCATTACCAGCAGCCAGGCATTTGAGGTTGAGGGGCAGCTCATCAGAGTGGTCAGGGCAGTCTGGGTAACCATCACACTCCCACTGGGCTCTGAGAAGACATCGGCCGTCAGCACAGCGGAACTCATCCGGCCCACATGAACGGTACACTGCATAAAGAGTGAGGACTGTCAGCATATTGACACACTTTGCTACCAAACAGAGATTAAAAAAAAGGGATAGCTCAAACAAAATCTAAATTCTGTCAGAATTCATTTTAAAATGAGTTTGGTTACTTTTCCTTCTGTGGGACACTAAAGCAGATTTTTAGTGGAATGTCCAAGCTGCTTTTTTTACAATTAAAGTGTTCAGCGATTTATACTTTTATACTACTATAAAGGTTGTCCACTTGACTTGAGAAATCCACATTTGTAGACATTCTGATAAATAAATTATGATAAAATACATTTGGTTTTCCGAAGAAAGAAAGAAAAGCACATGTATTATCAAAAATCATATTAAATGACATGAGGTGCTAGCAAATTATGTACATTTTTGGATGAACTATGTCAACTTTGAAGATGAATATGAAACAACAAAGGTATGTGATGTTACTTTTCAATAAAATAATCTGCAGATGTCTTGGGTTAGACTTTCTAGGAACTAATGAGAACATCTCTTTGAATCTCTTTTGTTATGAATAATTTCCCAGACTTTTTATTACATATTTTAACTTCAGTTCAATAAGTTCTAGTGCAAAAAATTGTGAGGGTGCGTGAACAGGGGTGATATCCTGTGGAGAGGCTGTCCTTTCATGTTGTGAAGGCCAGGGCCCAAGTTCTCCATCAAAAAGCCCACAGATGTTTCAGCTTTAAGTAAAAAATAGTTCTAAAACATTTTTAGAAAACCCCAATAATTGAAGTACTGACTATTCTTGAAATTGTTCTTCTTAATTAAGAATGTATAGTACAAATAATACGAGCACAGAGCAGCCTACGGCTCATTGTAGAGCTTTAATTAACTGAGAAATGCTTCACTTTTTCCATTAAAATACTGCACATTTTTACTATTTCAATGTTGATTTTTGTGGTATTCAGTTTACTTTATAAATAAAATTAGCTTTTGCAAATTCCTTAAGGGAAAAGCACGCCACCTATAGTGACCAATGACAGAAAAAAAAGCATTTCTCAATGGCTCTGCTTCTAGGTTTGTTGCTTATTCAAAGCCTAAGTCTGAAAAAGTAAATAAATATTATTCATTCAGATAAATGCTTACCACATTCAACCGATTCATCTGAACCATCTCCGCAGTCGTCATCATGGTCACAAACAAAGCGTTTCGGAATGCAGCCTTTGTTAAGGCATCTGAAGGAATTCTCATCACATGTGTTATTTGGAGCTGCGGGGTAAACATCAGGACCTTGAGCTTAATTAATTCTCACTAAGACTTTTTTCACCTTGGAGTACTAGTTATATCTGCCAAATCCATCTTTATCACAGCCTGGAGTCTAGCATGTTACAAAACGCATCACTAATGAAACGCCTGTGGTTAAGAATATTTTATTCTTTGGATGTCATTGAGTTTTTAAATCCTGACCCTAGCACGTATCAAATAGGCAATTATAATGAATGGCTGACATCGCTGCTAGAACAACACCTGAAGGGAGCTTTCATCGATAACACATCGACATGCAGAAGACATTTTAAACAGATCAATGGGAATATTTACCACAGCCGGCCGCCGCAAGCTCATCGCTGCCATCGGGACAGTCTCTCTCCCCGTCACACAACCAGCGCTTGGGGACGCATGCGTACGAGCCTGGACAACTGAATAACCCTGGGGCGCAGGTCACCGAGCCTGGATAATATTTTGTTAGTAATGCACCATTAAATGTTTCTCAGGTCTATTGATTATAAATGACAGCCTGCTTGAATATCTAGAGGAATCGCACAGTAATTCGTAAAAGCTTTTTAACAAATGCATAGCATGCATTTGGATGTTCACTGCTGCTTATCCAGTATTTATTGTGTTTAATTGCATTTGGTGTTATTAGGAACATAGCAATATCATTAATATCTCACTGAGATTTCATTACAATCCAATCAAACGTTTGTTTACTACAAATATTTACTAATATACTAAACCATGATTGCATTTTCATAATTGCCCAATTTATAACAATTGCACTGTATTTAGCCTACGTATAAACTCAAATCATTCAAAAGCTGCCTTTGAGGCAGGGAAGAACAATATTTACAGTCGTACTGAATGGAAGGAGAGGTCACATGCGTACCGCAGAGATCCACGCTCTCGTCCACCCCGTCTCCACAGTCGTCTTCGCCATCACAGAGCCACTGTTTCGCTATGCACTTGTTCTTCGAACAAGCAAACTGGTTCCACAGACAGGAGGAGTCTATCAACAAAGGAGTTTGAGAGCCACAAATAACAGTGCTTAGAAAAAATGACATCCACAATTTAGGACTTATCTCTAGCCGAATGCTTTTAGAGATGGGTTCTTTATTTCTAAATTCAGCAGACTTGGCTGTAGACCTTTGGATTACACTTCTATTACTTGGGCTCTCTAAAAACAGCGGCAACAAAACACTCTATAACCCCTCACCATAAACATGTCAGTCTTTGTCAGAGTGGTTTTTACATGAAGATGCAGTAAAGCAGAATAATTGTTTTCTGCATTTTTTGTTGTGTAATCACACTTTTATCCTGTCATTCATCTTAAATATACAGAACTAACAGACACATCTATCTCTGTTCTTTGTGTTTAGCAACAGCTTTATCCTATGAAAAATATTTTTATAGCTTTATTCAGCTTTGAGTATGTCTACATGCTGGTGCACTTTGAAAAGTTGACAAAATAATATTTCAGCTCATGTATGGATTTAAAATGTACCTTATTTATGTTGTGGCAAAAGGGCCAAATAAATTGACAATCTATTTAAAAGTATTTATATTTCACATACATTGAAATATATATGAAAGAATTCTGAAAAACTATCACAGTTTCCACAATAAATTAAGAAGCACAACTATTTTCACCTGTTTTTAGTAAATAAATGCTCTTGAAAACCAGATCGGCATATTAGAATGATTTCTGAAGGATCATGTGACACTGAAGTCTTGACTGAAGCTTTGCCATCTCAGGAAAAAAATAACATTTTAAAATATATTCAAATAATGAACAGTCACATTAAATTGTAATAATATTTGACAATATTACTGCTACACTATTTTTGATCATACAAATGCAGCCTTGGTGAACATAACCGACTACTTAAAAAAAAAAAAAATCACCAACTTGCAAAAACTTACCATGAACCTCAACAGACATGCCTAAAAGATGAAATTTTTTGATCAAGAATATCTCACAGATCTGATGGAATATAATTATACGTCAACATAATTATATACTAAAACATGCCCATGCATGTGAAAATTGCAATAGCAGGAAAGCAGGTGACAAAGAAGACAGTTTATATCTAAGCCAAGTTCTTTTTTCCTTCAGTTCTATTCTAGACAGACTCTGCCTGCCAAAAGAGTTAGAGTGGTCCACTCCTGGGGTTACAGCATGGAGAATGAAATTAAGAGTCGCAGCAGGAAAGAATGGTTTCAAATTCCCATGATTCTCCTTGACTGTCTGATGCTCTCTTGCTATATCTGCAGATATCCTATCTCCATTCACAATGCTGACGGTGAGCAAAAATGTTATGTCATCTTAAGGAGAAAAACACCCTTTCAATTCCAAAAAAGGAGCAAGTCCACATTAGATGTGGTGCATAGGTTGTTTATCTTTATTTGACCCTGTAACTCTATCACTCTCTATTCTAATTCTATTTTATCTATCTGTCTTCTTTTAATAAAAAAAAAACAAAAAAAAAAACACACACACCCTTGACCCTCTATCAACTACATATTTATTCTCTAACTGCTACTTTTTCTTTAAAAACTAACACTAGCTTTCTTTTTTTCTATTCTATCTACTTGTTTTCCTTGAAAAAAAAACCAAAAAAAAAAACCCTTGCTATGTGTACTGCGTTAGGCTAACCGAGACTTGTCATATGCTTGCATGTTGTTGCTCTTTTGTTGGTTTTGATTGCTTCTATTGTCCTCTTTTGTAAGTCGCGTTGGATAAAAGCGTCTGCTAAATAACTAAATGTAAATGTAAATGTAAAAAGATAATTAATTCATAATTGCATTTGTTGAAATAAAGCTAAATAGTAAACTATTAATCAATAAATAACTAAAACTCATTTATAAATGTATAATATATAATCGATCTATCTATCTGAATTTCATACAACCGTTTTGTGAACTGAAAATGCTTTGAGGGATCCGGTTATATACATACACGTAAGCCTCCAAGGGCACAGGTACACATGGAGATTGGTTTTTATCACCTGAAAATGCTTCTCTTGACCTCAGTATTAGCAGCTGAATTGGTTTCTGCATTCAAAGCTCATCTCAAGAGGTGGGCCGTAATCTCTCGCTCCACATGAGAAATCAAGCCGAGTGAAAGCAATGGGAGGCTAATACCAGTCATGCTTACCACACTGGAACTCATCTGCACCATCTTCACAATCCTTCTGTCCATCACAAAGCCACACACTGGAGATGCAGTTCCCGCTGGGGCAGGCGAAGTGGCCTTCTGCACATTTCTGCCTGTGGGAGACTGCAGCAGTCAGAGAAAATATGTGTTTGATTATGGAGAGTGTACATAAGTCCAAGATTTGCTTAGTGTAGTGGGAATTTGGTCCAGTGGTTGTTTGGGTCATTATTCCCTCCCTAGAAACGCTCCCAGGCAGATGAAATCTTTATGTGATGCAATTCTCTACGGAACTATAAGGGTGTAAAAGTGCACTTGCCTCATTAAAAGCACATCTCCATTCAAACAGGTCTACTTCGAAAAATTCCACGTTTGCTTTCTATTTGAAACCACTGACACGCTAATGAGCAATAAGCTGAAACCTGCCAGGACTAATTTTCAAGCCACCTTTTCATCAGCAGTTTTGAAGGGACCGCAGTTTGCACGAGTGTTTAAATGTCTGCTCTTCGCAAGTCTGACAATCACCAATAATTATTCATCAGCCTTTCGCACCTTTTGAGGCTCTTCAAGCATGGAGAAAAAGACAGGGGCTTGTCTCTGCTTCATTACCTCTTTCATAAATAGTGTTTCGACAAAATTAATTCGATTTTAATGGAACCTGGCTTCCTCAAGCTGCAGAGCTAACAAACGGAGAGTTATAGTGAGCGTTACCCTGACAGTTCCTCTCGTCGGCGTAATCTCCGCAGTCATTGGCTCCATCGCACAGCCAGGAATGGTGAACGCAAAGTGAGGTGCTGTTACAACTGACAAAGACCTTTTCTGCCACTCCCATCCTGTAAAAGTCTGCACAATCTGTGTGATCTGAAAAAAGGGGGAAGACTTTGTTATCTAGGTCACACGAGACAACAAAACAGGTGACACAAATGATTCCAAGCTGTATGATCATTCATGCAGACACACACAATCCATAATCAAAATGAAAACAACAGTTCACCCAAATATGACTTCTGTCCATACGACTCTCAAAAGATGATTTTCTTGATATTATCCAAGCTACTCTTTGCAATGTAATGAAACTGAATGAAGCTGAGTCTCCAAAATGACAAAAAAGCACCATTAAAGTAATAAAGTATCATTAAAATACAACTACACTATTCAGCAAGGATACATTGAATAGATCAAAATTTATAATGTTACAAAAGATTTGTATTCATCAAAGAATCCTGAAAAAGAAAAATCTAGCACAGTTTCAACAACAATATTAAGTAGCACATGTGTTTTCAACATTGATAATAAGAAATGTTTCTTGAGCACCAAATCAGTATATAAGGATGATTTCTGAAGGACCATGTGATCCTGCAAGACTATAGTAATAGCTGCTAAAAATTCAGCTTTGCATAAATAAATTGTCATAATACTTCATAATATGTGACCCTGGACCACAAAACCAGTCTTAAGTCGCTGGGGTATATTTGTAGCAATAGCCAAAAATACACTGTATGGGTCAAAATTATTGATTTTTCTTTAATGCCAAAAATCATTAGGACATTAAGTAAAGATCAAGTTCCATGAAGATATTTTTTAAATTTCCTACCGTAAATGTATCAAAACCTAATTTTTGATAAGTAATATGCATTGCTAAGAACTTCATTTGGTGATTTTCTCAATATTTAGATTTTTTGCACCCTGAGATTCCAGATTTTAGTTGTTGTCCGATCCTAACAAACCATACATCAATGGAAAGCTTATTTATTCAGCTTTCAGATGATGTAGAAATCTCAATTTCGATAAATTGACACTTAAGACTGTTTTTGTGGTCTAGGGTCACATATTACTTATTTTTAATATTAATATTAATATTAAAATTATTTTTTTTTTTTTACCAAAAAAATAAAAATAAAAATAAATAAATAAATAGAATTGGTAAACATAAGTTTTCTTTCACAAAATCGTACTGATCCCAATCTTTTGAAGGGCAGTGTATATAAGTCAGTGAAGCCATATGATAGCTTTTTGTGAAAAACAGACTGAAATTTGTTTGGTTGAAAATATTATTCTCCCTCAAAGCTCCAAAATGTACTGCAGTCGACAAAAACATCATTACCAAATGCCATTGGCTCCAATGTTATTGATATCAATGCTGCCATATTTGATTTGAAAGTTACAGCAGAGAAGAAGTCTGACTTAATTTAAACTAAAAATTCACTAAATGTGACTAAAATGATGACTACAATATGACATCAAAAGACTTGGAATATAGTCTCTCAGACTTGCTTTTAAAATACATTTATGGTGCTTTTTGTCCCCTTTCATTATATGGGAAAGAGTGGACAGGATATTCTTTAAAAATGTGCCTTTTCTGTTCCACTGAGGAAAGAAAGTCATGAAGATTTGGAAGGACTTTTTCTTTTCAATTTTTGGGTGAAATGCCCCTTTAATGACAGTTTATTGATTTATCCTCAGTTCTATCTAGGAATGCATTACATTTGTAGTCTATAATAGTCTGATATGTCAAGGCAGTGATTATTACAGTAGGATAAAGAGAACGTGTGCTGCTCTGCAACATGGGCAGCACTGCCTTACTGCAGTTCTTTTCATCCGAGGCATCGGCGCAGTCGATGACCTGGTTGCACCAGGAGGATATTGGTATGCAAGTTCCATCTTGACAGGATGACTCAGGCCATGACACAAACATCTGGAACAGAGACACTTCATTTACACTGAGAGCGGAGAGACTAAAGCACCTGGACGTGCGCTTAAATGAATGAAATATTGTGCGCCGATATTTGTATGATATGCACCGCAATTCACTGATGATAACATGATAGCATGTTGTTGCTCTTTTGTTGGTTTTGATTGCTTCTATTGTCCTCTTTTGTAAGTCGCTTTGGATAAAAGCGTCTGCTAAATAACTAAATGTAAATGTAAATGTAAATAACAGAGTCTTCCAGACAGCTCCAAAGAAAATGACTTGGGAAATGCTTTCACAGCTTGAAAATTGGGTGCCATTTTTGAGGTCTACCATGGTCCCAAATAAACCTACTAGTGGCACAATATATTTTTTGCTGCCTATTTTCTTTTAATAGACTGCAAAAAAATAAATAACTTCCTTAAGTGAAATTTATATGCAAAATGTCAAAATAATAATATTCGCAGACAAGATACCCACTGTTACAAAATGCCTCATCTGAGTTGTCCCCACAGTCGTCCATTCCATCACAAAAGCGACTGTTAGCCATACAACGCCTGTTGTAGCAAGGACGGTGACCCTTTCGGCAGCTCCTGTTGTCTGGCGATACGGAAAGCAACGGCACAGCAAATCTTTCACATCAGGGCAAAAAAAGCTTCATATCTTCTCTCTTATTTACTCTTTCTGTTGCTCTGGGCTTATTCCCATTTGCTCCTCTGGTTGAAAGCAGTAAGGAGAAGCGGCTCATTTTATTAGGTTGAAGCCTCAGGGAATGGAACTGCCACCTTAAACCAATTCTGCGTGCTTACTGCTTTCATGATGTGGGAGCGGGGAGTACATACGGCAAAGCATTGTGATCGGCTACTTACCACAATATTGCATTTTCTCATCTGACTTGTCTTTGCAATGGGCAATTCCATCACACGTTAGCTGGTAGTCTATACACTCCCCATTTCCACACTCAAACTCAGTGTGGATGTTGCAAGAGGACGTTTTTGCTATAAAAGAGAACACAAAATGATTTTCAAAAATGTAGCAAACAAAACTAACTTAATCTAAACTAAATTCATTATGTGGCTAATTATTAATGGTTGTGTGTGCTTTTGTATTGTGTATATGTGAGCCTTTTACCGAGGACAAATTTCTATTATTAATAAAGTTTTTGAATCTTAAATCTTGAACCACACTACATTTTACAAGCTGAACTATCCCAAAAAATTGAAATAAATGAATTTTAATTCATGAATTAAAAACATGTTAATCACAGAAAACTACTTTTAATTGATTTTTAATTAACTTCTGAAAAAAAGACCCAAATAAGCAGCATGAAGCTATCATTTTTGAAGTATCATTCATTTCCATAGAAAAAATGGTACAGGAAGAGTTCAAATCCCTAACTTCTGAGCAACAGCCATAGCGATGTCAGGTTAAATACAAAAAAAATGCTGGAATAAATGAAGCAAAGTAATTTCACATCTTTCTGAGATGGAGGGACTCGTATTCCCTGAGAGTCTGAGGGAAGCATGGCGAAACTTACACACACATCTGTTGTCATCGAGCAGTATCCGCTCTCCTCGGCAGCTGCAGTTGACTGTGCCATCTGGAGTAAGGAGACACAGGTCACCACAGCCACCATTCAGAGCCCTGCATGGAGATAGTTCGCCTGAAACACAGGGACAAGAGAACAGAGAACATCACGTACCTTCACAACAGTGCTCTGAGTATATTAAAAAAATCATAAATCACAATATTAAGCAACAAACAAACAAGAACACAGAGAAAAGTCATTCCAAAGTCTTTGAAGTGAGCAATCCACAAAACTTTGAGCTAAAAACAGGTTTGCTTTCTTAAAAAGAGCTGACTACACTGACAAATGCAGTACATCAGGGGCTTATTCACTGAATACCCTGGAGTTCCTACAAAGTGCAGTTCCTAAGCAAAACAACAAAAAAAAGTTGTTAAAAATTTAAACTGTAAGTGTAATCTCACTTAAACGGAAGAAGAAAACTATACTGTTCTGCTCTATTTCTAGGTCACTATAATCAAATATGCAAATTTGAGACATTGAACGCCTCTTTAGTACCAGTGTTAGTTTAGTCTCATTGAGATACTATTATAGTTTATTACATTTTTGAATCAGTTTTTACTTTTTTATATTTTTCTGCTTTCTTTTCCATTTTAGTTTTTAATTTTAGTAATTTTGTTGTGTTGTGTGTTTGTGTGTGTGTATAAATATATATATATGTACTGTAAAAGATAGATAGATGAAACTTGGATATATTTTAGAGTAGTCAATGTGCAACTTGTATAGCAGTAAAAATTTACTGTCCTCTGAAAATAACTCAACATACAGCCATTATTGTCAAAAAAAGCTGGCAACAAAAGTGAGTACACCCTAAGTGATAACAGATATAATGTCATTTAACCATGCAAAGCCACATGTCCTATTCATCATGTTCATGTTCTTGTCTTCCTGACAGGACCATACAAATTTGTGTATCTTGTATTAGAGCAGTTAAAATATGGTGCTTTGAGTAGAGTTCTCTTATACTGACCACTGGATGTTCAACATGGCACCTCAATGGCAAAGAACTCTCTGAGGACTTGAGAATTGGAATTGTTGCTCTACACAAAGATGGCCTAGGCTATAAGAAGTTCGGTAACATCCTGAAACTGAGTTACAGTACAGTGGCCAGGGTCATACAGAGGTTTTCCAAGACGGGTTCCACTCGGAACAGGCCTCGCAAGGGTCGATCAAAGAAGTTAGGTCCTCGTGCTGTGCATCAGGTGCAGAAGATGACTTCAAAAAACAGACGCATGAGTGCAGCCAGCATTGCTTTAGAGGTTGCAGAAGCGGAAGGTCAGCTTGTCAGTGCTCAGACCATACGCCGCACACTGCAACAAGTCAGTTTGCATGGCCGTCGTCCCAGAGTGAAGCCCCTTCTGAAGCTGGCTCACAAAAAAGCCTGCAAACAGTTTGCTGAAGACAACCTGTCCGAGAGCATGAATTACTAGAACCATGTCCTGTGGTCTGATGAGAATAAGATAAACTTGTTAGGCTCAGATGGTGTCCAGCATGTGTGGTGATGTCCTGGTGAGGAGTACCAAGAAAACTGTGTCTTGTAATACAGTCAAGCATGTTGGTGGTATCATCACGATCTGGGGCTGCATGAGTGCTGCTGGTACTGGGGAGCTGTGGTTCATTGAGGGAAACATGGATTCCAATATGTCCTGTGACATTCCGAAGCAGAAGTTGATGCCCTCCCTTCAGAAACTGTGCCGAACGGCAGTTTTCCGACATGATAATGACCCCAAGCATACCACCAAGATGACAAATGCCTTGCTGATGAAGCTGAAGGTGAAGGTGATGGAGTGGCCAAGACCTGAACCCTATTGAGCACCTGTGGGGATCCTCAAGTAGAAGGTGGAGAAGCACCATGTGTCTAACATCCAGCAGCTCCATGATGTCGTTGTGGAGGAGTGGAAGAGGATGCCAGCAACAACCTGTGCAGCTCTAGTGAATTCCATGCCCAGGAGGATTAAGGCAGTGCAGATATCAGTGGTGCCCCTACAAAATATTGACATTTTGGACACAGTTTTGACATGTTTGCTTAGGGTGTACTCATTTTTGTTGCCAGTTATTTGGACAATAATGGCTATATGGTGAGTTATATTTAGAGGACAGTAAATTTGTACTTCTATACAAGCTGCACATTGACTACTCTAAAATATATCCAAGTTTCATTTGTGCAGTATTGTCCCTTGAGAAGATATACTAAAATTGTTGCTGAAATGTGAGGGGTGTACTCATTTTTGTGAGATACTATATATAGATTTTATTAATTTTATTTAACTTTTAGTTTTAGTTATTTTAGTACATCAAGTTAAACTAATTTAAAATGAAAAATGTTGCTTTTGCAACTAGCTGAAAAGTTTTCATACTTTAAACATTTCAGTACTTTCATACTTCATTTCAGTTAAAGCTATTATGTATATTTATTATACAATTTTTATGGTGTACATTTTAGTTTCAATTTGAGTTAACTATAATAACCCTGCTTTGTACAGACGTCAGATGTTCTCACTTCCATTAAAACACAAGATGTTCTTTGGACAGATCTCAAATCATGCTGGAGAACAGGTTTTCAGTTTATGCTGTCTGACTGCTGTCATTAAAGAGGGGAAAAGGAGGACAAATCAAATGCTAAGACAATTTGCAAGTTTTACTTAAATTATTATGCAGGTAATATATATATATATATATATATATATATATATATATATATATATTTATTTATAATGCATAAATCTAAATAGAAAGAATCGCCCATTTAATCAGACTGATCAAAGAACTTTTAAATGAACATCCAGACTGTCAGGAAATGTTATGAATCCAGAACATTATGCCTCTGGGAGCTGTATGAAGCACCCATACCTATGAAGAGCCTCCAGCATCTCTAATTCATTGTGCTGTGAGTGACTCAGCATGAATATGGAAACGAGTCTCAAAAATCAAAAGTGGTGTGTTAACTTGGCATAGTGTCAGATGAAAGAACAGGAAAGAAAGGTTTCTGTAAGATCACACTGTTGATCACAACAGCAGTTATCCTCACATCTGTCTTCGAATGAACACATCTCTCTCTGGCGGTGCTGACTAGTATCATTCCTTAGGAAAAATGTTTAGGGGCAGACAGCTGCAATCATATGGCAAACAAATGAGAGGAGAAAACCCCTCACAGCAGGCTCGCAAACAGAAACCATCGGGGGTCTCTTAAACCGATTTCCTAATGTTCTACTTTTCATATTTGTGACATTTCAGAGCATCCTCTGCAACTCGAGGATACTTTTTTAAATTAATTATGTCTCCAATTTAGTTTGATTGGTTACTAAATAAGTCCACTCTAATTTATCATTCCTACTATTCCTTAGAAATCAAAAACAGCCACTGCCAGCGAAAGCTCAACTGTGAATGCACACAACACATATGAGAAAGTTTCAGAGGCCACTCCAATCATTTATTTTGGAATACTTACAATTATTAGTGTCTTTGGCAACTGCTATAATTCCCATTGGCTGGTGGGGAATATCAGCCCTGAGAACTTTAGTATCTCCTCCGGTGAACTTGTTGGTCCGTAGCACAGCCCGCCGAGTCCAGTCAGACCAAAAAATGTAGTTTCCATGGATAGCAAGTCCAAAAAATGTGCCAGGACCTGACCTTACAATCACCTGACAACAAATACAGAGGGTAAAGTATAAAGCATCTGCTTACAGATTATATATATTCGATATATAGTATATATTTGTGTGTTGCCATGTATTATATACATTGCATTATATGTGAGTGTGTTGTATGTTTATGTGTATATTAACATTTGTGAAAGAAATTTCTTATGTTCACCAAGGCTGCATTTATTTGCAATTATTTCTATTTTAATAGTAAGTTTAAAAGAACAGCATTTTTTGAAACAGTACAAATTGTAACAATCCTTATTGTCACTTTAGATCAATTTAATGCATACTTGCTGAATAAAAGATTTACTTTCTAATTTATATATATATATATATATATATATATATATATATAAATTAGAAAGTAAATCTTTTATTCAGCAAGTATGCATTAAATTGATCTAAAGTATATATATATATATATATATATATATATATATACACACACACACACAAACACACACACACAAAATCATACGGATCCCAAAATAAAACACTGAAAATTTAAAATCAAGAGTTTTAAATTATACAAGTGAATTTAGGAATCACATTATTATAATGTACAGTATGAAAAATCCAATAAATATTTATTTTGAGATGACTGCAAAGGTAATCAAAATGTAAAACCAGGAGAAATGTACATGCATTATTAAATATCCAATATTGACTGATAAAATAAATTGAAAGAAATTTCGGTAACATTTTAGTATAGGGACCAATTTTCACTATTTACTAGTTTCTTATTAGCATGCCTATTAATATCATATTGGCTGTTTATTAGTACTTATAAAACACATATTCTGCATGACCATATTCTACATCCCTTATCCTACCCAATACCTAAACTTAACAACTACCTTACTAACTCTTAATATTCAGCAAATTAGGAGTTTATTGAGGCAAAAGTCATAGTTAATAGTTTGTTAATTGCAAGAATTGGACTGTAAAATAAAGTGCGAACAAAATTTCTAATACATTATGGTACAGATATATCATGCATCCTAAAATTTCAGCCATCCTACTGTCAAAATATTCAAAACTGTTATCAGTCATTGCAAAACAGACTAAAAACAATAGTTTTTGGCCACCAGTTCTATAGAGAAATGTATCTTACACAAGGGTCAAACCAATGGGTAACAATTAAAAACAAGGGGCAAAAACACACTCCGACGACCACTGGAAAGTCTCTTTGAGGGGACTATAACTAACGTGTAGGTAGAGGACACGTGCTTTAAATAATCCCCCAGCAGCCAGTTTAGCCCAGATCCTGTGAGTGTTAATGCAAGTGTCATGGTGACGGACACAGATATACATCACACGACGACTCCTGGGAGTTTCCGGGCTGTGGGGCGGGAGGATGTCCCACAGCTCCGGAGACCCAACCATTAACAGGAACACGCTTGTAGCCGTGATCACATTAGCCCTGCCACCATGGTGGGAAAAATAGGACAGGTGTTGATTAAGAGAGCCCAGCTTGAGCAAACAACAACTGGAGATACGAGAGGGGGGAAAAAATGAGGAGCATGCCAGATGGTTTTTGATGGAGCATATTGATTCAGAATTAAATTTAGGGGTGCAAGCATTCTGCTCCAGCACTAATTATCTCTGTTTATCTGATCAAACAGATGTCAAATAGAGTTTTCGGCTAACAACTATAGCCACATGCATTTGCTCACGGTTCTGACGGGCATTACTAAAAAAAATGACATCTATAATAATAGTCCTCTTTGTGTGGATGTGATATAAATGATGGCACCTCACAGTGTGACAGATTGTGTTTCATCAGAGAAAGTCTAACCATGCGTACCGTTAAGCTTCCACTCAGTTTCACCACACAAACCCCTTCGCTAAAACCAGTTGGGAGATTCCAACTGCAAGGCAGTTTGCCAAAAACCATGTTGATTTAGTTTTGCTTAATACTTCACAGTTTAATTGGCTAGTTGATAGGACGGCCCGGCAGGGGTCTCAAAATAAGCTTTCATTACCACTAGTGCGCTTAGTTTGGGAGGTTGAGGAACTCTAATTAACTCTTTGTCATGTTTCTTCAAAGTGGATAATTCATTACGATTAAGCTGATCTTGCGAAGGGTCAATGGACCCGGCATCAGTGGACACTAATAACTCCAGAGGGCCGCTCGTCCTATGGGTGGTCATCAAGTCATTATTGTCGAGATGTAGTGACCCACTGCAAAACTCAATTGAGGTTTATGTTTTAGAAAATGAGTAGGAATTACTTCAACTGGTGGTTGTTATTTCCACAAATCAAAAGCACTTCATTAAGCAATAAGAAACAAACAAAAAAATAAAAAATAAAAAAAATGCAGAATGAACTGGAACAGGAACCCCACTAGGGTTAATTTAACATGATTCATTATTCAAAAAGCAATAAAAGAATAACATCTTTGAAGTATCTTCATTTTGGGTTTTTCTCAAGAAATACTGATATGCAATTAATCGTAATCAATCTGATTAATTATTCAGCATATCATAATTCACTTGCTTAAAGTTTGTGGTAACACTTGACAATAAGGTTCTTTGTTTATTAGTTGCATTAGATAACATTAGACATGCACTGACTAACAATGAATTTTTGAACAGTATTAATTCATTTTGGTTAATATTAAATTATAAAACCGATAAAATATTACATATTTAAAAAAAAATTATAAAATCAACCTAGATTAATAAATGCTGCAGAGAAAGAGTGATACTCACATGTCTGTGGGAGCCGTCATATTCACAGCGTTCAATTTTGCCCAGGCTGCCATCAGAGAAATACAGCTTTTCCGCTTTATGGTCAATTGTGAGTCCGTTAGGAGTGAATACATCTGTGCTAATGATGACTTTCATGTTATTCCCTGCAAGAGTGGAGCGCATGATACTGGGGCGCTGCTCGTTCCAATTGGTCCAAAACATTAGGCTGCAAAATACACGGGACAAAAAATGAGAAGAATGCAAGCAATTTTACGGACAGTACAAGCGAGACAAAATGATTCAATACTGTTGCCTGCTGGTATTTTTAAACCGGCGTTATGGCACAAGGGAATATCACTGACTTCACAAATAATAGTGGACAGAAAGGCCTCGGGGGCTATCTGACATTCCTCTTACAAATTTCTTTCACAGTCTAATTCCACGGACTAATTGAAAATTAGTGATACATGCTGACATTCTATGCCAATTAATCATTTCAGGTTAGATTCTAATTAACAGCAGTCTGTAGTCCATTTGAAAAAGTGCCAGATTACCAAATAAGCATATTCTCTCCAAGGTTGAGGGTTTAATGTAGTCGGTGAACTCAGGGTCGGCACATCTTTCTGAATATCAATGCTGTTCATCAGTCTTAAACGGAGCGGATATTTAAGTGCATATACCATCCACGATGTCTGGAGAGTTGCTACTCTGCTGGGTCAGGAATAAAAATATTCTGCCCACAACAAATTTCACACGGTGCCCTGCTCATCTGAAGAGGTCAAACTAATTAAAATGTTTTCCTTCTTGACTGATTGACATTCCATATATGTCAGTTTTCCTGTGTGTGACGAATCAATTTGCTCTCGATTTTAAAAGCCAATATAATTCCTCCTGACATAAAAATCAATTTTGTTTCACATTACGTGTCCACAAAGGTTTCTCTATCAAGTGAATGTGTCCATTTTGTTTAGTCTGTAGCGAATTAAATCTTTCCCTCTGTTGGAGCGGAAAAATGGCACACGTCACACCAAACGTTATTGGTTCTTGCATGTCACATGACCGATGATTGGGCATTTTGAATGTTCTGAAGTGCAAATAAGCATTTCAATACATATGACAACAAACCTAAACTCTCATGTGATATTATACATCTTCCTGTATATAAGTATTGTCCTTGAACACTCGCAATGTCATTTTTGTGATTTGACAGCATTCTTTATAGACTGACAATATCAGACACCCAAGAGGGCAACAAACAAACAAAAAAAAAGATCTTACTTTTGACATTCATCCAGGGCCAAAACGTGTGGATGGTCATCCTCAGACATGGTGACAACGGCTTGCCTGGTGAAAGCTCCTTGTCGGCTCTGGTCTACTGTGTATCTGCTGATGCTTGAGGTTGTGGAGCTAGTCCAGTAAATCGTGTCCCAGGCACGGTGATAAGCTAAGCCCTCAACCGAACCCACATCTGCAGAAAACAACAAACTACAGTTTGACCATGCTTCATTCCCATTGGCTAAGACATACTGAATCCAGTCACATGGAAATGTGATTTAATAGTATGTTTCTGTCGATATTACAATTTGGAAATCACCACATCTCTGTGTTAATGCGTTCAAATGTAGTATTTATAGCTTAGTTTTTTTTAAATTTTGTGACAATATTACATACATTTGGAAGAATTCCAGTTTTTCTCCCAAAAACTGCACAGAAAATGAGAAACTCAGGAAAGATAATTTAAAACTGTGGTATTACCATGTTAGAATGTTACAGAAGATTTTAAATAAATGCTGTCCTTTTGAAGTTTCTATTAATCAAAGAATCCTGAAAAATCATGTATGACAGTTTCCACACAAATATTAAACAGCACAACTGTTTTGAACTGTGATGATAAGAGAAAATCAGCACAAAGCAGAATAGGATCTTGTGACACTAAAGACTGGAGTAATGGCTGCTGAAAATTCAGTGTTGCCATCACACGAATAAATATAAAATATATAAAAATTATATAGTTTTTTAAAAATGTAATAATATTTCACAATATACTTTTTTTTAACTACGTTTGATCAAATAAATGCAGCCTTGATAAGACACTTCTTTCACTTGCATTCTTTTTGATATTGAAATCACACAGTGAACGTGTTCATTCAGAAAACCATAATCAATCAAAGCGACATCTAACTAAGCATTATAAAACGGTTAGGCTTTGTCATGTCTAAAAATTCATAATTGAAATAGCAACTGTTGAAACACAGAGGCAAAAATGCTACTCTTTGAAAAATCTTAAAGAGTACTTTATGAACGGTCTGCAGAAATCCATCACTAATTAATCATTCACAATAAAAAGTGCCTGACAGCTTGCCTTTGCAGAAACTGTTAGAGAGGCCAGGGAGTAATTAACAGGGGATGTATGACTTAATTAGGGAAATACGGATTATTAACGTCCTCACCCTCTCCTGGTGACAGAATGGAGAGGGTGTTTGCATGCGTTTCTAAGTGTGCACGTAGTTAAGGTGGCTGGGACTGGCTTTCATCTCTGGGAAAGTGAGTGAACTCGAGTGTGGAGATGCCATCAAAAGAGCCAGCTCATTTCAACCTGTAGTCAACATCACACTCTCACTCTCTCCGGCTGGGATACTTATGCTCAAATGGATAGAGGTGGAGGATATCTATGTCAACGTTACAGTGTGGCAGGCGTATGAAAAGTACACGTGAATGGTCAAATGCGCTTCTCCTTCAAAAATGTCTCAAGAGAACATTAACAGGCTGGATACGGATCAAAATATCTAATCTGCGCTTTAGGATGAAATTTTAATTATAGACATACTTCCCAGTCAAATTAGTATTAATGTATCATGTATTTTATGCTAATAAAGTAATTACTTTAAAAAAGTGCATGCCATTGTTTTTAATTTAATTAGTTCATATTTGATATTAATAATGCATTTAATATTTAAATTATTTTCAAAAGGTAATGTATTCCACAGCATATTAGTTGTAAACATAATATTGAAATTCCTACAAAGAATCGTGATATTTTCACAAACACTACACTGTAAAAAAAATGATGCAATTTTAATGGTAAAAGGCTGAAAAACGTTACGGCAAAAACCTGTTAACTGGTTAGCAGTATGTTTCCTTACTGTATACAGTGAATAACTGTAATAGATCTAACTTTACCTTATATTTAGTGTAATTTTACATTAAAAAAAAAATCTAAATTGACATTACCAGAAGTCCCCGTGTGACAGCTCACATTTGATGGTTTTTCGGTTAAGTAACTATGTTTCTTAGTTTTTCAGTTCTGGCAACCACAGCTACCGTTCGTTTTTGTTTGTATAAGTGTGAGTGTGCGCCTGTGTAATTTACATGTTTTTTTTTTTCCAGTATACACAAAAAACAGTGATTCTAATTGATGTAAATGATGTTTTGTTACATAATATATGCTAAACAAAGGCAAGGATGAATCAGAACAAAACCATTTTCATGATGACAAAGAGTAGCCTTTAAAAAAAAGGCAAATTAAGTAAAAGTGAAATTTGAAAAAGGTCTAATACCTAAGGAGCAATGAGGTTAGTTAAAAGAGAATTCAGAGAGTACTGTAAGTGGATAGAAGCACTAATCATGCAGCACAGAAGCTTTCTAAGTATATCTGGATCCCATTAACCTCAGCAAAGTGAAATGAGCTGGCTTACTAAGTACCAAAAAGGCATTAAGGGATTTTTTCCCCCCCTGTTTACCTAAGACACAGAAATTGTATTTCGATTTAAAGGATAGTCCATCCAAAAACAAAACTTCAGTTGTTTACTCACTGTTGTTTTGTTCTAAAGCTGTATGACTTACGTTCTGAGGACTGAAGCTTTTAAGTTTTAAGTTATGACAAAATTGTAATTTTTGGGTGAACTATTTCTTTTAAGAATATCCCCTTCTGCTATCAGTTTAATTTAAGAATTTCTGGTGTACATATATGTTATTGCAACACCATATTATTTGCCATAATAAGCTCTTAATCCAAAATTACGTTGTGAACAACATATTAGGAACTGATGAATGTCTATCTGTAAATATGCACTACAGCATATGAAGCTATAATCAGTAGTAGATGAGTTGTTTGATATTAAGAACTGTCATGATTGTCTCATTACATTGTAAATGGATAATACACAGTCATTAGGCATATTAGGTTTCCATTGTGGGCCACCATCAAACGTGAATATCGATCGCAGCTGAAATGTCTGCCATATATAGCGTACATGAGGCAATCAATAACCATATTCTGAACTTTCCAACAACAGTGACAGGCAGGATCTTGAAAAATATCACCCTGCTCCCACTCATATTTCTGTTACAGTTTGAGGACGGTGGAAATGAGACAAGCGATTTTAATCCATCAAGGGTGGGGACACAGAAAAAGATGCAGTGTTTTAAACATCGTTTTTGACAGTTAAATTGGTCCCATTTAGTTGCAGAAAAATGGAGGTAGCTATTATAACACTTTTACTAGATGTTGGATGCATCGAGGCCTTGCTGTACATTACACAGGCACTGCCACTTACGGTTTCCAACAAATGGCCTTTCACAAATGGCTGCTAAGAGGCTGGAATGGTTTTAGCGGCAGAACATTAAACAACATGTGGGTCACTGCAATGAGTCTGCATCAGGACGACGACAGAACCAGAAACAAATGCCCGCTTTTGTGGAAGAAGCATCTTTGGACATCTTTTATGCTCAACAAATGCCTAGCAATTAGCAGGATTTTTCAAACGCCCCTTGAAAACCATGAAAGCACACTTACAATAAAACCAACTGGACTTACTTTCGACTATGACTTGTCTTCCAGACCAATCATCATTGATCATCTGAATATTCCCAAAATGGATGTCGCTGAAGAATATGCGGTTGTGGTGTGAGGTCTGCTGCCGATAATCGAACGCCAGAGCGATGACATTCTTGAAGTAGTCTGGATTCTCAAAAGGTTGGAGAGGGGAGTTAAGATCACTCTCGTCAGACAGGTGGATGCTTTTCAAGATGGTCCTTTCAGAGTATAAAAGATAGCCCTCATATCTTTGGCAAGCAAAGCCATCTTCAGCTAAGTACCCATGAGCACAGGAACAAGTCCTTCTTCCGCTGCCCAGGTGAAAACACAGCTGTTGACAACTTCCATTGCTCCTCGCACAAGGGTTGGTGCCTGCATGAAAAAGCATAGAAAGATATCTCAGTGTGCATCCAGCGATATTCAGAATAACTGTTTTGTTCAAAGAAAACATATGTGGCATAATAAAAATAAACTCATTAAGTTGAAACCTCAACCTTTCTCCCGGCCTTTGTTAAACACTTTCACGTCCTTCAGGTTGACGCCAAGACCGCTTCTTATCGTGACGGCGTCGGTGGCATCACTCTTGAATCCACGCCGGATCGATCCGTTGGCATGTGCTCTGCCACGGACGGCACAGAAAAACAGTCTGACATCAGCATTATGGTGACGGTTATCTAATTAAAAGCAGCGAGACTCATTAAAACACACAGGAAAACTGCTTTAACTCTAAAGCTGAGAAAACGTCACCTTGGCTGTGACTTACGGTACACCCTATTTACATAAGGCCAACGGAGTCTGCCTGGGAGATGACAGAAACATACAGCAGGTCTCATAATAACCTTACTCGGAAGGGGTTAATCCGTTGAGACTGGAGCAGCTGGCTCCGTGGGCCACTTTGGAGAGTGTAGCACTTAGTAAAATAATAAATTACCTGTCAGACCAGTAGATGTAAGCCCCGAACACAGCCACGGAGAACAGGTCCACATTGGCGGCTGACAGTACAATCTCTCGGCCCTCCCCGGTTTCAAGGTTGATCCTTTCTATCTTGTCGGTCCGGGCGTCGCACCAGTATAATCTATTTTCCTAGAAAGCAGTTTGAAAATGCACATCAGCGCCTCTCCCTTTGAGCAGCCCCATTTTATCAGCATCAGAAGAAAAGAGAGTGAGCGGAGGATCAGGAAGTGGAATCACTTTGCGCTACCTCATAGTCGATGGTGATTCCATTCGGCCAGGCGATGCCAGAACTGACCAGGGTCACTTGGTCTGAACCGTCCAGTCGTGCACGACCTATGCAAGGATTCTTCCCCCACTCGGTCCAGAATAAATAACTGTTAATTGGAAAAATCAGATGAGGAATACTACTTTAACCATGCCAAATTCTACATTTTATACTGAGTTTAAGGAATAAAGGACCTCGGCCGAAAATGAAAATTCTGTCATCATTTATTCACCCTATGCAGAAAACAAAAATATGAAGACTCCAAGCTTCAAAAAGGAAGCAAAAGTATCATAAAGTGGTCCATACGACTCATCATCATCATCATCAAATATATTTTGACATCAGCCCTAGAGCACATTGGCACGTTCATTAGAGAAGTTTGAATCATTGTTTTGAAATGAATCTTTTCAATGAATCAATTGATTTGATTTTTATAACTTCATAAATCTGGGTTACCACTAAACCATGCAAAATTCTATAGTTCAGTGGTTCTCAACTGGTTTGGCCTTGCCTTGGGACCCACGTTTTCCCATGGTCATCAAGCTGCGACCCACTATATATATATATAGTTATGGGATTTATCGATACTGTACTTTTATTTCACGCGTTGCATGATCGTATAGTTTCTGCGCTTTAGTGAAGTGATATGCGACGCGCTATGAGCGCGATATAACATCCGGCAGGACAGGATAGTTTGTTTTTCTGAGGTGAGAGACTTTTTATTTCATAAGTTATGAAATAACGATAGAATAATGACACTGACATTAAGCCTATCAACATCTCATCTGACTGCATGCTGAATCGGGACAGCGCGTTTTTCTCAGGCACTCTTTTAAACTGCATCTGACAGAAGTGTCAATGGCTTTCATGCACATCTTTTAAAATAAAAGTCTCGCATCAGAAAAACATTTAGAATTACGTTTTTTTTGTTGTTGATGTCGTTTCTTTGGCCGTACACTCCGTGATCCACACAGAACGGTCCTGCGACCCACTTTTTGGTCGTGACCCACCAGTTGAGAAACACTGCTATAGTTCATAGTGACCCTAAAGGAAATTAATTAAAAATTCTGTCATTGTTTATTCACCCTAATGTCATTCCAAACCCATATAACTTTAGAAGTGATGAATAAAAAATTAAGCAAAAGCGTCACAAAAAGTGGTCCATATGACTCATGCACAATATGCCAAGTCTTCACAATTAATTCTAGAAAATTCTTGTTAGAAACAGTTTATCACTGAATATATCTTGACATTGGTCCTAGAACACCTTGGCATGTTCATTAGAGAAGATGAATCATTGTGAATGAATAATGCTTTTGAATAGAATCTTTCAATGATTCATTTGATTTGATTCTTAAAACTTCACAAATCTGACTAATATGGTTCTCAATGACTGGATTATAGATGTTAAAACTGAGTCACACGAATCACTTTTATGATACTGTTTGCATCCTTTTTTAAGGTTGAAAGGTTTACCCATTCACTATAAAACTGCAAGGAAAAGAGTCACTAGGACAAAACTTCTACTTTTGTGCTCCACAGAATACGTTGTATGGCTTTGGAACAAAATGATGGTGAGTAAAAGATGTCAGAGTTTTCATTTTTGGGCGAACTATTCCTTTAAAGTGTGTAACTGTTGTTACACCACCAAGGAAACATCATTCAAAGTTTGACTCAACTGGCAAAGGAAAAGACAGCTTTCACAGCCTTGGGCTTGAATAGGAGGCTGTTTTTTTGGATGTCTGGGATTTAGAGGATCCCACTCCTGATGCTGTCTGCTGTCAGCAGATAGATGGTAGATGGGTTAAAGCGTTCATATGTCTAAAACCTGTCTTTTCGCTGTGTGATTCTGATTGCAGGTTGTAAACCTCAAATTCAAGGCAAACAGACAAAACTGGCAAGATTGGAAACCATAAAGTTTGACCCTAACTACTGAAACAATAACATAATGGACTACAAAATGGGCCTGTGCCTAAATGGAGATGCATATCTGCTGGTTTTAAATTCTTAATTTGGTTCATTAGTGGAGGCCAAGGCATTTTAAACCCAATTCTGTCAGCGAAACAGTCCTAGTCAGATCAGAAAATTTATTTGACCTTCAAAGGTTTAAAATGCATTTTCATTTCTCTTCCAAGAGCTCATTGTATTATCCGATCTAATGCACTTGCATAGTTTCCTAAAATTCACTCAGTAATTTCTAAAATGATTCTAAAGATTTATATTACTGAACTGCAGACACGGCTGAAACTGATCCGTAGACTCAGAGGCATCTGACATACCCTCTCTGTGGATGCACTGCAATGGCTCTTGGCTGGTCCAGCCCTTCTGATATTACAACTGACCGGTAGAGACCATTCAGACGAGCGATTTCAATGAGGTTGAGGCCGTGGTCTGTCCAGTAAAGGTTACCTGGTAAAATAAATAAATAAATAAATACTAGATTTTTTAAAATTGCAATATTATTTCACAATATTACTGTTTTTAATGTATTTAAATTGTATTATATTATGTTGTGTTTATTGACCAAATATATGCAGCCTGCCTTGGTGAGCAAGAGAAAAAAATTAAATAAATAAAAAATAAATAAAATAAAATAAAATATGTACTGGCCCTAAACATTTTAATAGTAGTATATCTAAAGGCTAGAAATGCAAAGATTTTATTTGGATTATTTGTGACAATGGTACAAATGGCAATATTCCATTTTTAAAATGATGTCTGTGTCTTACCAGCAATCCAGTCGACTGCGATGCCCTCGACTCTGTTGATTCCAGTGGTGATAATGTCTTCCCTCCATGTTTGATCCCTCTTGGCTCTTGAGATCCGGTTTAATCCCATGTCTGTCCAGTAAATTGTATCATTGCCTGTATGAAGGGGGACATATGTCATAAAGAACAAAGCTTGCAACACAAAAAGTGTATGAGAAAGCATCTCAAGCACTTTTCATCAAAAAACAAGAGCAGAAAGAAATGAAGCAGAAATATTGTGGAAATTTCTTATACTTTTTGTAAGAGACCCCTTATTCATTTCTAGTGCTTTTTAGCACTAACAATAACTACAGAAACCAACAAGCATTTTGTAGGGACATACAAAAAACAGTGTAGCAAAAAATCAAACATGATTAGCAATGACTAAAAGATTGTTTTGACAGAAGCATGCTCTAACTGTAACTGGTATTTTTGTCCTACAACTGAATGTGATGAGAGCAGTTATTTATTTGCATCCTCCTGTTATTACTGGTCACACTCGGCTAACGGATCTCTTACATGTGACAGCAGCCAGCTGGAAGGCCCTCATCTGCTTCATGCTCCAACAAGCTGCCTCTTAATAACATGCAAATGGTATGCATGTGTAATCAGCTGTCATAGGCTGAGCTGGACTGGGGTTTTCTTCACCTGAGATGAGTGGATTCTGGTGGTAGGTGAGAGCATTTGCATTCAAACTCTCTGACCATCTGCCTCTATTGCCCTGTTGCTGAGGTCAGCAATTCTGCCATGTTTCCCAACCCACACAGCATGTGAAAAAATGACCTGTCCAGCTAATGATTTAAAGTTGCCAATTGAATATTATTTTATTAGTTTGTATATATATATATATGTATATATATATATAAACCTCTATTCAGTTTAAGCAGATACAAAGGTAGGCTGAAGTAGGCTATATTACAAGGTAGCGATTTTCTTGCTAAATTCATTATTTTTTGACAACAGTACCTACTACTACTAGTATATAATTAAAAATAAATAAATAAATAAATAAATAATAATAATAATAATAATAATAATAATAATAATAATAATAATAATTATTATTATTATTGCTATTATTATTATGAAAAGTAGTAGTAGTAGTAGTAGTGCTTAAGGAATATACCATATGTGACCCTGGATCACAAAACCAGTCATAAGGGTTAATTTTTCAAAATTGAGATTTATACATCATCTGAAAGCTGAATAAGTAAGCTTTGTTAGGATAGGACAATATTTGGCCGAGATACAACTATTTGAAAATCTGGAATCTGAGGGTGCAAAAAAGTCAAAATACTCAGAAAATCGCCTTTAAAGTTGTTTAAATGAAGTTCTTAGCAATGCATATTATTAATCAAAAATTAGGTTTTGCTATATTTACAGATAGCAATAGCCAAAACTACATTGTATGGGTCAAAATTATGACTGCCAAAAATCATTAGGATATTAAGTAAAGATCATGAAGATATTTTGTAAATTTCCTACCGTAAATATAGCAAAACCTAATTTTTGATTAGTAATATGCATTGCTAAGAACTTCATTTAAACAACTTTAAAGGCGATTTTCTCTATTTGATTGGCTACTGCTACAAATATACCTGTGCAACATTAGACTGGTTTTGTGGTCCAGGGTCACATATTGTTAATTTAAATAACTAAAGAAAGTTCAATTTTATTACTGTAACTTAATATAAATTTAAATTTTATTTTAGCTATTATCTAATTCAACACAATAAAAAGATAAAAATATTTAAATACATATATTAATATACAGTTTACTTGATTGACAACCCTAATTATTATTAGTATTAGTGCTATTTTACTTTACCATATTGTTAATTTAAATAACAAGATATATATCTGTATAGTGTACTTATGTTTACATCAGCTCTAAACTGACTGGAAGGCTATATGCACCATTTTCAGCACAGTGTTTGTTGGTTGTTTGTTTATGTGAGTAGGAGTAGGAAAGGTCAGGTCACATCTGAATGACTACAGCAGGTAGTCTTTACTACTGCATGCATATGTGTTTGCATGCTTATGGAAATATCTCATATTATTGACTGTTAGAATGCTAATTTGGTACCATCACATGTGGACTGCCCCCTTGATGGTCACTTCATTTATGCCACTTGTCACCACAAAATGCTCCCCCGAAACAGGCTGGATAATCTTGCATCAGACCGCTGTCAAATTAACCTCATTCACAGAATGAATAATGCATAGTATGACAACAACCCCTCAACGCCATCAGCGTGGTGATGTCGGCTCCGCCTCCATTTGCTAGATTATCTATTATACTGCTTTCTGTCTTTTATAGTTGTAGCTATAAGAGATATAAAGAGAACATTTATCTCTTTGCACCTACTTGTTTAACCAATCTGAGCTGTTTATCTCTTCTACATGTGATATGCAGTGTTGTTAAATCCCTTCTGATCTGGTAAGAGACTGTGTAGCTAATATGAGACTGTACATCTGACAGCAAACAAGATTTAAAAAAAAAAATATAATGCACAGAAAGCAATACATGCCTTATCTTTGTTGTGCACACAGAGAGGATTCAGAGAATGGTTCTATACACTAGTGAATAGTGGAAGATAGCAGGACTGAGTCACGGGAAGAGCCGTGTTTGTACCTGCATGAAAGTCTACGCCAACGGCAAACAAGGTGCCGCTGATGGGCATCAGGGTCTCGGCGTGGTCACTGGGATCCAAAGCGATTCCACGTATCCCCTCATGAAAAGAGTACATCAGAAAAGAACTCAGGCCTGTGATAGACAACAGCAAGCGAGAGATGTTAGATGGAGGTCAAACGAACGTCACACAATTTTCTTTGGGCAACTTCCACATAACAAAACAAGTAGCTAACCCAAAGACAACACGAATTCCTGTGAGAATGGCGACATCCCTGCAAAACATAAGGACATTGGCCATGACAGCAGCCTACCTTCACAGGAGAGACGGTCACTGCGCAGGTTGTAGCCAGTGGTGCAGGCACATGTGCGTGTGTTTTCAGATGTGGGCAGACAGAGCTGCGAGCAACCGCCGTTATTCAACTGACAGGCATTCCTACCTGAGAGAGACCACGATAAGAGGAGAAAACTTGTTGATGAATGAAAAATCAGCCTTGAGGACTACTTGTGGAGAAAACTGCTGACTGTAGCTTTAGGGCTTCTCCATCTCTAATGCTTATACTTTGTTGCAAGATAAAATTCCAAACAGTTCTGAAAACATACATTTGTGAAAAGTAAAATATGTAATTTCAGATTTCCTAGTGCAGACAAATTAAACTGCAAAAATAATGACTGTTTTCATACATTTCCTGAACCCCTCTTGTCTCCCATTGTTTATTGTTTGACCCATTTATACCGTATGAGAAAATATGAAGGCTTCTAAAATTAAACTAAATATATATATATATATATATATATATATATATATATATATATATATATATATATATAGTTCTTATATTAAAACCAAAGCAAATTATTAAAATATCTGGAAAATAATCAAGTTGACACTCAATGCTGATTCTCATTGTTAATGTGTTCAGGTTTGAGATCTGTAATTTATTTATTTAATTATTTTTATGTTTTTAAAAGACTCTCATGCTCACACAGGCTGCATTCATTTGATCCAAAATACAGTAAATACAGTAATATTGTGAAATACTATTAAAATGTAAAATAGTGATAAAACATTTTTAAGATATACTTCAATGTAATTTGTTCCTGTGATGCCAAAGCTGAACTTCTTTCATATATAACTACTCTAATTTTATTACAAAGCAGTATTACAGAGAAAATTGTCATACAAACTCCAATTTCTGGTGATAAAAGCTAGGACTGTAAAAATCGTTAAAAAGCAGAATGAAATCATAATATTGAATTTGATATGTTACCATATTAAATTAAAATCTTAAGTTGAAAAAAATTAACTAAATCAAAACTCGGAAAATAACACTGCAATGGAATTGATTCAATTTAACAGCATTTTCAATTTATGTAATATACAGTACCTATTTCTTTTGGTACATACATGTTCCTCTATATCAAATACTTAAAGTTCTACACATGTACTGCCGCTTGTGTGTTTGCATTTATTAGCCATTTTGGCTAATTTTATTATGCTTTTAGCTATCAATAAAAGTATTATGAGTTCTGTTTAACTTATTCCATTATGTTTAAATCCATTCCACAAAATTCAGCAGATTTTTCCCCCAAATTAGCAGATAAAATTCTAAAAAAGTTTGCAGATTCTATACGAGCCTGCTTATGGGCTATACATGCACAGCCGAAGCAGTAGACTAATTTGAGACAGTTTCTGAGTCATGTCATTTACGCTTTTACATGAAAGCAATTCATTAACAGGTTCAGCCACAATGGAATGGTCGTAAATTCGGAATATCTCTCTTCATTTGATGAAAGGTTTTAGTGTTGCTGTCAAGTCAAGATGACTTGACATTCTTCCTGGAAGTCTTACTCTCGTCTTAACTGTATAACTGAAAGTGAAGGGGAGGGAAACTGCACCACTGTGTATTAGCACAAGCTCTCAGGGAAAGCTCAGCTTGCACATCTACGACAGTAATAAGACAGCTCCGCATTATGAATAGAGAGGCTAATTGCTGCCGGAGAAATTTGGTGGCTGGATAGATTTACATTTGTGCCCGTTTAATGGTCATTCCTTATTCAAGTCGACAGTTTAGTGGAATTCACGGCAATGCCGTTAATGGATCTGCCATTAGTGTGAATTATTTGCAGAATAACTCACAAAATGGAAAACCAATATCTGAATATATCTCTGCTTACACACAGGGAAGATAAGCTTGTGATATTATGTAAAAAAAAAGGTAGAAAACAAAAACAGTTGACTCACTTAGAGCTATTTACAAGTAAATTAAACAACACAGTATAATGCTTAAAATTTACGGCCTTGTTTATTTCAGCACATTTATTTTTATACACTTAAGACTCTACAAAATCAAAATGAGTTTTGTGGCATTTAGTCTATGTCCATTAACTTTAAGGCTAATATATTTGCTTGGACAGTCCTAAACAAGAAAACTGAGCACAAACATTTTAAGTAAGAATTTTGTCCAATAACTGCTCTCAAGAATTAAAGTTTACAGTACTATCAAGTAGCTAAATCGTGGTACTTGGCAGTATTATTTTAGCACCATTGAGATTACATATATTTTTTAAATATTTTAAAGTGTTTATTTTTGTATTTTTCCATGCATATTTCATTTCTACTTCTATTTTATTTTATTGAAATTTAAGTTACACAGTTAACACAGAGTAATTTTGTTGTCTTTTTTAAGTATGTCTATATAGTTATTTTATTTAGTTATATAGTTACATTTATTTTGATTTCTTTTTTCTTATTCATTTTTTATTTTAGTTTGAGCTAATTTAGTACAGAAATGGTGAAACTAGATGTTTATTTTTTACTTTTTTAATGTTTAATTTTATTTCAGTTTACGTTTATTTTATTTCAAGAAACTTTTTATTTAAAATGGTTTTACTTAACTACTGTATAATTTTCATCGAGAGGCTGTGATTTAACTAAAGCAAACTGACTACTTAAAAACTCAAACTCTTTGATATGTCCTGCCCAAACTTCCTGTTCTTTTGGGAAACATCCACACTGGAAAGAAATCCCACAGCTCTAAAAAGACGTTAAACTTTGGTTATCTGTTTCAAAGACAATGACTGGTCAAGCTATTTTTGCAGCAACCTTGACTGCATCACAACACACCTTTCTGACCATCTCTGTCATACACCTTCATGTGTACCACTCCGCTGGTCTTATTGCGCAGCACCGCCGGGTTACGTCCATCCCTTTTGGCGACCGTTCCCAGCTGAGCCAGATCGTCATCGGCCCACCACAGCTTGCCACCTGGAAAAACAGATGAATTATTCATTTCCCAAAGTCACAGAACCAGCAGGTCTGACTGCCAGTGGAGGCACATGCCATTATCGTTTGTTTGTCCCTTTTATACCACATGCATATAATCCGGTGGTGTGCTGTGCTTTTTTCAGTGCCAAAACTGTGCTACGCCACAGTGTACGGGTGGGTGAGGGAGGTGGTTGGAGAGAGTGAGCGAGCGAGCAAGTAAAGTAAAGAGATAGGACTTGAACATTATGCATGTTCCCTTCCCAGTGTGAGTCAATGAGGCAGAGCTTAGGGTGGCCTGGCTACGTGCCCTGGCTGAAGACAAGGACTCTTCATTCACAAAGCATCAGAGTGCATCTATTCTCACAGCGGCGCTGCAGCTAGCAAGCCCCTCGTGTTGTTTCTGCTCTGTAAGGCTGAGTGTGCCACAAAGGACCTCAGAGATTGTCCTTGGCTCTGAGCCTAGACCATATCTGTCTGCTGCAGGAATACAGGAGAGCCGGAGACAGTCGTAGCCGTGCAACCATAAAATGAAACACATATTTGTATTTGTTAAAGTACAGAGGGATTGAATGAACAGAATGAATTGGATGAAAGAAATTAATCAACAAAATCACGTTATTCACAGTTTCAGCCAAAATACCACACATTGTTATGTGATTGCCACAATAAAACTGTACACACTTTGGATTAGCAACTTAAAAATAAAATTACAAAGATTTTGATGGACATTCCAACAAGTTATTAAGATTTTACAATAGTAATAATAACTGCAGTAATAATAAAATGAAAAAAATCATATATAAATAATATATATATATATATATAACTTTATAACATTGAACTTTCTGTTTATCAGAAAATCCTGATAAATCCTGAAAAAATCCTGAAAGCATTGCAGTTTTTACACCTATTACAGCAACTTGTACCCTAAAATGCTGTCTCTGTAGGTAGCTCACTAGATTTTAGAACATAGCAACTATCGACTGCATGCTTACACTCTTTCATATGTACACTTAATGATGAGTGCAAGCACAAATATTTTTCAACAGGACATTCCTCCTCCATAAACCAGAAACAAACACTAGTGTCATTTAGGCCACAGTGAGCCTCCAAGAAGATATTTGCTTTCTGTAGTGAGGCCAGGTGTGTATAAATGACATCCTACCCTGAGCAGTCAGAAGCGTATTTGACATTCAAAGATTGGTTGCATAGGTCATCACTGCAGTCAATATTAATCTTTACCTGTCCAAGGTGAGAAACATCAATGATTGCTTCTGGGTGTAATGTCCACTTAAACTGTTTGATCACAGACCAGCACAGGTTTTAAGGTGACACACAGCCCACTAAACAGCAGCTTGCACTTCCCTGAGTGGTCACATCCCATTAAAGATTGTACCAGGAGAAGGTGGCGAGATTGCATCCTGTTAGTAAAATTGCTTTAATTTCTTCAGTCATCATGCTCTTCAATTACTGCTTCACGGCCTAATAACGGATGTGACTTTGATGCAAGGCAGCCATTGGATTTTTTTTTTCCTAATAATGATGCTGCATCTTTCAACCAAGCGTCACTCCAATCGATCTCCTGATCATCTGTCTCTGCTGAGTATATTTCCCCTGCACACCTCTCTGTAACGATAAGGCCTGTCCCTCAATACATGCTGCAGGGTGCTTGATTTTACCGTGCCAGGTGGCTGAAATCATAAACCATGTCCCTTACTGCAAAATCAAAGTAAATTTACGGGGACATCAACTGATAGTACTGATAGTATGTTATACAGGTTAACCTTGGCAAATGCCCTAATTTACGTGGCTTTAGCTGGGAGGGAGATAGTGACGATAGGGACCAAAGATCTTATGCAGTTTGTATCAAACATCGACCAGATACCACGCCAGATGCATCATACAGAAAATAATGGAATTATATGGTTTCATTCAAGTTCAAAACATGATTAAGTATTTAAACCTACCTGTAATTTTAAAGAGATAAGCAAATAATTATAATAAAAAATGTATGCATGTGGCTGTCACATACATCTTATGAAACCTTCAACACAACCCTTCGTCATATTTGCTAAATGAAATCCAATACTAAATTCTTACTAATTTTGCGGTGCTGATTCCAAAAATAGTGCTTGTTGACACACTTGTATCATCCCTTAATCATCAGAAAAGTGCCACAAAGAGATGACTCCTATCTTCCTTTGAGCCAGATTACAACTATTTGCTCAATTCTCAGCCAATTTTCACATGTATGAATGATTCTGAAGACATGATTTTATGCTTAATCCAGGGTTCAAGGTTAGAATTATGGCCAATGCCTACATCTACTACGCCTGTTGGTGTTTTACTACATTCAAGCAGTATAAGAAAATTACAGATAGTGTGAAAATTAATTAAATTAAATTAAACGAGCTTGTTTTTATGTATAGTTCCATAACATTAAATGGAGTATTTGAACATATTTTCCATTCCTTTGCAGACTGTAAGTTAGACTACTGAATACTTTATTTTTGTCATTACATCTGAAACTTTTGACATTTGACTGTTTTTGTTATTGATAAGTGCAGATACATATAATTGTACTTAAAATATACATATAATTTTAAAACATTATTTTGTGAAAAAAAAAGTGATTCAAAGTTTATACATATTTTTAAACTAGGAATAATCAAATTAAGCGAGAATTGGACCTTAAAATAAAGTGTGACCACTATTATACAGGTCCTTCTCAAAAAATTAGCATATTGTGATAAAGTTCATTATTTTCTGTAATGTACTGATAAACATTAGACTTTCATATATTTTAGATTCATTACACACAACTGAAGTAGTTCAAGCCTTTTATTGTTTTAATATTGATGATTTTGGAATACAGCTCATGAAAACCCAAAATTCCTATCTCAAAAAATTAGCATATTTCATCCGACCAATAAAAGAAAAGTGTTTTTAATACAAAAAAAAGTCAACCTTCAAATAATTATGTTCAGTTATGCACTCAATACTTGATGCAGAATCTTTTGCAGAAATGACTGCTTCAATGCGGCTTGGCATGGAGGCAATCAGCCTGTGTAGCACTGCTGAGGTGTTATGGAGGCCCAGGATGTGATAGTGGCCTTAAGCTCATCCAGAGTGTTGGGTCTTGCGTCTCTCAACTTTCTCTTCACAATATCCCACAGATTCTCTATGGGGTTCAGGTCAGGAGAGTTGGCAGGCCAATTGAGCACAGTAATACCATGGTCGGTAAACCATTTGCCAGTGGTTGGCACTGTGGCTGGAGTGTAGATGGTGCTGAAAATGGGAAAGTGTCTCATAAAGCTTTTCAGCAGATGGGTGGGTGAAGTGCTCCCAAAATCTCCTGATAGCTAGCTGCATTGACCCTGCCCTTGATAAAACACAGTGAACCAACACCAGCAGCAGCTGACATAGCACCCAGACCATCACTGACTGTGGGTACTTGACACTGGACTTCAGGCATTTTGGCATTTCCCTCTCCCCAGTCTTCCTCCAGACTCTGGCACCTTGATTTCCGAATGACATGCAAAATTTGCTTTCATCCGAAAGAAAGTACTTTGGACCACTGAGCAACAGTCCAGTGCTGCTTCTCTGTGAGTCAGGCGCTTCTGCACGCTGTTCTAGTTCAAAAGTGAAAGCCCGGCCTGGGGAATGCGCTGTAGCCATTCCTGCACACGCCTGTGCAGGTGGCTCTGGATGTTTCTACTCCAGACTCCAGTCCACCTGCTCGCAGGTCCCAAGGTCTGGAATCGGTCCTTACTCCACAATCTTCCTCAGGGGTCCGGTCCACCTCTTCTGGGTGTGCAGCGTTTTCTGCCCACACTTTTTCCCTTCCTAGACTTCCCACTGAGGTGCCTTGATACAGCACTCTAGGAACAGCTGTTCGTTCAGAAATTTCTTTCTGTGTACCCACCCTCTTGGCCAGGGGGTGTCAATGATAACCTTTCTGGACAGCAGTCAGGTCGGCAGTCTTGCATGATTGCGGTTTTGAGTAATGAACCAGGCTGGGGAGTTTTTAAAAGCCTCAGGAATCTTTTGCAGGTGTTTAGAGTTAATTAGTTGATTCAGATGATTAAGTTAATAGCTCGTTTAGAAACCTTTTCATGATATGCTAATTTTTTGAGATAGGAATTTTGGGTTTTCATGAAACATATGCCGGAAATCATCAATATTAAAACAATAAAAAACTTGAACTTACTTCAGTTGTGTATTAATGAATCTAAAATATATGAAAGTCTAATGTTTATCAGTACATTACAGAAAATAATGAACTTTATCACAATATGCTAATTTTTTGAGAAGGACCTGTATATGTATTAGGGGTGGCACGGTTCGCGGAAAAAAACCGAACCGTACGGTTCTCCACTCACGGTTCGGCACGCGCTAAGACCGCGGTTCATCTTCAGTCTGACAACGCATCTGCAATATGGTTTGTAATAACACGTAAAAAAACAGGGTTCGGCTAATGTGTGCTTCTGTTGATGGATGCGCATTCTGGCTTCCCAGTACATCACAACAACAGCGATGGGGGAAAAGAAGTGGACAAACCATTCACTCTTGTTCAATGCAAGTGCCGTATGTTGGAATATGAGCAGTCATTAATTCCGTCATCACCTGGGTGCTGATAGCGCGCGCGCACACACAGGTGAGACCTGAACAGCACACGTTGATATCTGTATTTAAACCAAACTCATGTAAGCTTTGCCAGTTTTAACATTTAATAGCCAGTGGATGCGAGCTCGCGCGCGCAGTGAGAAGATTTGTGCGTGGGCTCATCAGACGCGCGCAAACCCGCGCAAATATTAAGCTCTCTCTGAGGTATTGTGTTTGAATTAACAAATTCACACAAACATTATGTCAAAATGCCCGTCTTGGTAAGTATCATATATAGCAGACATAGCCGGCTGAACGTACACTGGGTCAGTGCATTCTCTTAAAGTGACAGCACTTTCTTAATATTAATCAAACAGCAACAAAGAAATCACTCACTGCTCTTGATTGAATCGCTTTTGTAACTTTAATAAAGATTAATCTTTAATTTATACAGTCAAATATGCAATGCTGTTTTACATTTGATCACTTTATTCAATTTCTGTACCTAAAAACTAATGCTATAGACCTACCTTAAAAAAAACCCTGAAAATCACTGTTTATATTTGTTTCTTTACTCTATTGTATTTAGTTGTGCTGTTGCTTGTAGTTAGATAGATTATTCTTATTTTCTTTATTTTTATTTGACAGTATAGTTTTTCCCTAAACATACCGAACCGTACCGAAACCGTGACTCTAAAACCGTGATACAAACCGAACCGTGAAAAAGTTGAACCGTTCCACCCCTAATATGTATTATTGCAAAGAAGTCATGAATATGCAGGTGCATCTAAAAAAAATTAGAATATCGTGAAAAAGTTCATTTTTTCTTGTAAATTATTTCAAAAAGTGAAACTTTCATATAGATTCATTACATGCAAAGTAAAACATTTCAAAAGTTTTTTTGTTTTAATTTTGATGATTAGAGCTAACAGCTATAAAAATCCAGATTCTCAAAATATTAGAATATTTACATTAAAGTTTCATTAAATGACCATCCCCACAGTATAAATTCTGGGTATCTCTTTTTCTTTGATTCCATAATAATGGGGAAGACTGCTGGCTTGGCAATGGTCAAGAAGACAATCATTGACACCCTCCACAAAGAGGGTAAGTCACAGAAGGTCATTACTGAAAGGAGTGACTGTTCACAGAGTGCTGTATCAAAGCATATTAAATGCAAGGTTGACTGGAAGGAAGAAATTGGCTAGGAAAAGGTGTACAAGCAACAGGGATGACTGCAAGCTTGAGAATACTGTCAAGCAAAGCCGATTCAAACACTTGGGAGCGCTTCACAAGGAGTGGACTGAAGCTGCAGTCAGTGAATCAAGAGTCACCACACTCAGACGACTTCAGGAAAAGGGCTACCAAGCCACTTCTGAAACAGAAACAACGTCAGAAGCATCTTACCTGGGCTAAGAAGAAAACGAACTGGACTGTTGCTCAGTAGTTCAAAGTCCTCTTTTCAGATAAAAGTAAATTTTGCATTTCATTTGGAAATCAAGGTCTGGAGTCTGGAGGAAGACTACAGAGGCACAGAATCCAAGCTGCTTGAAGTCCAATGTGAAGTTTCTGAAGTCAGTGATGATTTGTTGTGCCGTGACGTCTGCTGGTGTTGGTCCATTGTGTTTTATCAAGTCCAAAGTCAATGCAGCCGTCTACCAGGAGATTTTGGAGCACTTTATGCTTCCTTCTGCTGACAAGCTTTATGGAGATGCTGATTTCATTTTCCAGCAGGACTTTAGCACCTGCCCTCAGTGCCTCAGCAGTGCCACAGGCTGATCGCTTCCATGGCACACCTCACTGATGCTGGAGCCCCAACCAAGTATTGAGAGCATAAATGAACATACTTTTAAATATAACTTTACACAACTTGAACTTTTCTGTTTTGCAAATCTTTTTTTTGATTGATCTTAGGAAATATTCTAATATTTTGAGATACCAGACTTTTGACTTTCATGAGCTGTAAGCTCTAATCGTCAAAATTAAAACAGATTTATGAATCTAGAATATATGAAAGTTTCACTACCCAAAAAAAAGAACTTTTTCACGATATTCTAATTTTTTGAGATGCACCTGTGTGTGTGTGTGTGTGTGTGTGTATATATATATATATATTAGGGCTGTCAAACGATTAATCGCGATTAATCGCATCCAAAATAAAAGTTTTTGTTTACACAATATATGTGTGTCTTCTGTATATATTTATTTTGTATATATAAAGACACACGCATACAGTATATATTTTGAAAAAATTTACATGTATTTAAAAGTTTATATTTATATTCATATAATTTATATTAAATAAAAATATATTTAATATATAAATATAACATGTTTTTATTAAATATATACATGCATGTGTTTGTGTTATATATACATAATAAATATACACAGTATACACACATATGTTGTAAACAAAAGCTTTTATTTGGGATGCGATGTCGCGATTAGTACGACAGCACTTGTATATGTGTGTGTGTGTGTGTGTGTGTGTGTGTGTGTGTGTGTGTGTGTATGTGTATATATATATATATATATATATATATATATATATGTATATAGTAAAATAAATAATATAATAACAACAGCAACAACAAGAGGTATTTAAGAATGCCATTTTCAAACAGATTAAGACCTGGCAGGAAAACAGAAGCAGCCAATAATTATCCAGCACACATGGGATACTGTTTAAAAATCAGCGCAGAAACTACCTCATGAAGTTGGATGAGAAAATGACCATGATTTTGCAGAGCTGGAATCTAAACAATGGATGGTGACTTTAAACACATTTTTTGAACATTTTTTGGTTGTTACATAATTGTGCTATGTCATAGTTTTGATGATTTCTTATTTTAAATTGTGCAAAATAGTATAAATAAAGATTTAGAAAGTGTGCCTAAGCTTTTGACTTGGGCTGAAGGGACAGTAATATATTCCAAAATTTTCCTCTATGCTGAATCGGACTCTTTGTTCTCTGATGACATTCTCATGCTGCATGATAATATATACCATTCTTTTAGATCTCTGTGGGTAACCTGCATGGCAATGTGCCGTATGCATTATAAAAACACAGACTGCCAGTATTTGAAAGAAAAGCAGCGTTTTGTGTGCTTGGAAGGGATAGCTGTCTTATCATAAAGACTATACGTGCAAACCCCAGTCTGCTTTACTTATCACAAAAATAACATCAATCACACTGAGACTCTTTCATCTCCTCGCCTTGTTTCCTTTCGTATTCACATTGAGGTTGTGATTACTTTATATTTTATACCTTAAAATCAACTCCATATGCATGGTAAGGTAAATGATCTTATATTATTGCTTGGCTATAGTTCATATTCAGCAAGGAAGAGGGGAACATGGAATTCTAAGTGAAATTCCACTCACCACCCACTTATACACCAACTCAAGGGTCTGCAAGATCATCCGCCCACCTGCATGCATATCTAATCGGCCCCTGGCCATTCAGGCTCTGAGATGGTCTTTCCTTTATAAAGGTGTGATACAGCTTGAAAAATTTGTAGGATTGTTCCATAATGCTGGCGGCACGTGGCATATATATGTATGTGTGTGGGTGTACATACACAAATTCATATACACAAACACACAGTATATATCTACTGTTTAAAAGTTTGGGGTCAATAAGAGAATATTTAACTATAAAAATTAATACTTTTACTGAGCAGAAATGCACTAATCAAAAGACTTCCATTTCAAATAAATGCTATTCTTTTGAACTTGAATTTCCATTAAAGAATTCTGGAAAAAAAAAAAAAAATACAATAAAATAAAAGTTTCTACAGAAACATTAGGCAGCACAACGGTTTTCAACATTGATCATAAGAAACGTTTCCTCAGCACCAAATCAGCATATTACAAACATTTCTGAAGGACCATGTGACACTTAAGACTGGAGTAGAGGCTGCTGAAAAATTTAAATATACTAAAACAGAAAACAGTTATTTAAAATTTTGATATTATTTTACAAAATTACTGTTGTTACAGTATTTTTGATTAATTAAATACAGCCTTGTGAGCATAAAAGAATTTCAAAGACATTAAACTTTTTTTTTTTTTTTTTTTTACAGACCCCATACTTTTGGTAAAAATGGTAGTGTATATACATTTAACACAATTTTCTATAATTATTTATATTTGTATATATCTATACACAGTATGGATTAAATCTGCATTTAATTCTGAAAGGGAGGATGTAGGTCATAATGATTCAATTCACTATTAATCTTCGCATGTTAAGAAAATCAGAAATTTGATGTAATAGAAAACTTTCTACTAAAGTATTTCAACTCATATCCTATTGTAGATTTCCAAGAGGCTCAGTAAGTCTCAACACAAGCAATCACGAGAAAAAAAAAAAAAAACTGGCAGTTTGTCATACTATAAATGAGAAACATAACTGTCCACCAAACAGAGCCATAGGTTTTTGCAGAAGTAATGGAAAGCATTTCCTCTATGGAACAAAGGCCTAATAATTGTGATAGATAGCACTTACTGAATGCATCATTTTGCTGTTTTGCTGTACCGTGCTACTTCTTTGAAAGTAACCCATTAGTCTTTGTGGCAACCTGCATTCTGCTCCCAATTTAATAATGACTCAAACTTTGTTTAATTAAAAGAGTCTGTCACCACTTCTTACAAATTGCATTTGTTTTTCAGCTCATCATAGCTGCTCTAAAATAGAACGTGACTATAGAGGTTTTCCAAAGATTAATACCTTTGCAGCACGCGGACAGTGTAATCAGTTAAAACTGGGGTTTAGGGAAATAAATACATGCTAATGAATAATTTGGGGGCATAAGTTTCTACCCACGAAGACAGGCAGAGAGTAATGTGAGAAAACATGTCAGATGCAATCCAAAACAAAAGAATGTAATACATTCAGGCAAAACCTAAGACAGAGAAAGGAGATTCATCTAATACAAAAAAGTGAAAGCGGGCAATTACAGGCTTTGCTACATTTACTGCTTTCATTTGCTTTAGGGTGAACAAAAAAGAAGAGAAAAAAAAAAAGTTATGCAACTCTTGCCGCTTCTGACGCTGCCAATATGAGTGAATTCTCTATAATCCCTAGAATTACAGCTTTTGGGCAATGGTTAGAGCTGTAATTTGAGTCATAAAGAAGGCCTAAAGTGTGTGGTTAAAAATTGCGTCAAATCAAATGGATATCTTCCAAGACAGCCTTTATTATCTTGGTCTATATAAAGCTAAATCAATCAAATTTCACCGCTTTTCTAACACTGAGATGTGTGTTTACGCTCCTCAGGGAACCCAAATTTGGTCTTTATTCTCATACCATGATGGGTTTCCTAGGGCTAAATGGAAATTGTTAAATCTATTTTGACAATGTTTTGAGTTGTCTGTCTTTTCCCTTCTGAAGCAATGTAGCTGTAGACTAGACTATCGACAAAGTCTGATATATTTCACAACTCATTTTGTACTGGCCATAAAGAGAACATCGGACCAATATGTAAACTGACCAACAACAGTTTTGTATTAACCAGACATTTAGGGATGGTAAAATCAAATACTGTTTAAGCAATATCTGTGAGCAAAACAGAAACAACTGGAAATGTGTGTTGACTTTCTTTTAGTGTACGAAATAAGTACAGCTACAAAATAAACAGGAAAAAGGGGAATATCCAATTCTGAGGATGTTATCTAATTCAATAGCTAACAGAAAATCTTTCCGAAATCCAATGGCAAAATCCTTGCAAACATTTACAAATCCATTAACCAGTTCTTTTTCAGAAACACTCATTTTTCCAGCCTGGTATCTTTTAAATGCAAGTTTGTTTCTTGATAAAACTGATAAAATAGCAACCAGCTGCTAACCAGCTAATCAGCTGGCATGTGGGCATGCCACGTGAGACTAATTTACACATTTTTTACCGCTTTTGATTTTCACTTATTTTTTCTTATAAATGTGCTCCTTATGGTTTATGTTGCCACAGCAACAAAGTACAGTAATTTAATAAAGAATTCACAAACACAAACATTAATCAGAAAAACAAATGCAGATAAAAAATCAGCCATATGCCACCAAATCAACACGTACTGTATGTGTCCACTTTCTTACGGTTAATGGTGGTTAACCTTTGACCCAAGCCTGACTAATGAAGAGGGAATTAGACGCTCTATCACTTACCCATGACTGCTAGAGCGGTGGCTTTAGTTAAGTCCCTCTTCATGCTTTCAATGACCTCAAAGCCACTGCCGTCCAGATTGCACCTGTTGATAGTACCATTAGCAGAACTGATCCAATACATCTTCCCAGCTGGAAAGTCAATCGAAAGTCCTGAGGGAAAACAAGAATCAGTTAGAAACTGTTATTTGGAGTGCTAGCATGGAGCCTTCAAAATATACCTTACATATCCTATAACTATATGTATCTGAACATGAGTGTGAGATGATTATTTCTAGCTTGAAATATAGCCGCGACCTCTTTGTGACACTCTAAATCACTTCACTAAAATTCATCTCTGTCTAAAACCAGTTTCAAAAGTGGAAATGGTGAGAGTTTGACAGAGTGGTAAAATTGATTGTGACAAGTGAAGGATATTTCAATTGAGCGTCAGGACAGCTCTGACTGAGAAGGGCTAGTGCATGATAGACTCCCAACAACAACAACTGACTTTCAACTCTCAGGCATCTTCTCCAAGACTGCCGCTAAAACAAAAGAAGCATGTGCTTTGCTTATCAATGAATGTACAGCTACAGCGGTATAAAAAGGAAATACATTTAGGCTTGAGGATGGGAACTGTGTAGATGTTTTACTCAAAAAAAAAAAAAAAAGTCTGAAGAATTTCTATTCTGCTGTGTATCAAAAAGTAAACTTTTTTTATTAGCTTTTGAAATAGACTGATGAAATCAAAAGGCCAGGGAGATTTTTCCATTAAAGTAACTTTTCCGCATAAACTTTGTAAAGCAACCTGTTAAATAGCAATTTTCTCAGGGTCCTGACTTTGTAAGGCTGTGGATAGGAAATGTAATATATATGAAACTTATATCCTGGAAGTTGTTTAAATTCAGCAGCAGTTTGTAGAGACTCAAGTTCAAGTTCACAATGGTTCTATTAAAAAGGAATTAATATCAGCTATTACTCTACTGTAGGTCAAGACTATGTTGGGGTGACTAATCAGAGGTCTCTTCACAAGGACAAATGACAACAGTTGTGGCCAATTACAATATAGACCGAAATGGATTTTGATGGATGTTTTAAATAAAAGTTATGTACTTTTTTTTTCTTTATAAGTGAAAATAAGACATGATGGCATGCAAAATATGTACTTTATACTTTGAAGGTCTAAAGAAAATTGTAAGGTATATAAAGCATAATTTTCTCCTCGGAAATCTAATTAAATAAGAGTACAAGTGTTCTATTTCAATAAAGCACAAATTTCCAAAAATAAGACTTAAGTATATCAGTGAAGTACAATTCCTCATGTACTTCAAACTCCTGTGATTGTTAGATTGACAAAGAAATTAGACAAAGAAAATAGACATACAGTAATAGTGAAATTTTTGCAGATAAACCGAAACCAGACATACCAACTGGTTCTCTCTGATTTTGATGAAGAACCTTCCTGTTGCTTCCATCCATATTGGCTACATTTATTGTATTTCCATCAGTCCAGTAGATTTTTCTAGACCACGACACAAAGCAAATTTTGTCTTGAGAAACAAGAGTCACAGGAATTCTCATGCTTTGTATTTAAGATTGAGACAGACAGACAGAAATAGATAGATAGATAGACAGACAGACAGACAGACAGACACAGATAGATAGATAGATAGTTAGATAGATAGATAGATAGATAGATAGATAGATAGATAGATAGATAGATAGATAGATGGATGAACAAACACAAATCTTACTTAATCATACATGCAATCTGTCCATGTGGGCTGCTTACCCTTTGGCTGGGTGCACAGTCAGACACTTTGGTTTGTCAATCCCATGAATGACTGAGGTTTTTAGAGATCCGTCCAGTCGGGCAACATTGATCTGTGTCTCCTCATTCTCAGAGCTCAGCCAATACATGTTCCTCGAGAGCCAATCTACTGCCAGCCCACGGCAGTTTTGAATATCTGCACGTACCAGAGTTAGCCATTAGTACAGAGGTGCACATCCAACAAACCTCATGGGTGGCTGCAACACTTCTGCGCATGCTGTAATAAAATGTCTTGTGTGCACAGGCACATGGTCGGCATTCTGATCAGTTTGAGAAGGTTTAAGAAATACACCATGCTTGATAACAGCACTTAAGAAAATCTACATCAGTCTTCATCTCGCACTTCTCTTGCTTTTCTTAATGCAGTTCGGAGAAGCAATCCCTGGAGAACTTCACAAACAAGCTCTCCTATCACATAAGATATTATTTATGTTCTGCCGCACACTCCTTCAACCGTCATTCTTTAATGCGGTCCGCCTGTGAACACAGTCTTCTCGTAATTGAAAAAACAATTTAAGACTGAGTGTCAGCAAAATAAAACAGTATTTCAGCTCAAACCTACAATGTGGCAGTAGAGAGAAAAAAACCCAACAAAACTTATTAACAGCGCAGAAATGTAATAACTGTCACTTAGGTGGTGTTTATTGAGAAAAATTTTACACCACACAGAATGTGAAAAAAGAAACAAGAAAAAAACACTACGACTCGGACTCTCAACTCACCTCCAGAAATTACCGTTTGAAGGCCTGTTCCATTGATAAAGGCACGTTTTATTGTTTGAGTCTTAACGTCCGCCCAGTATATCCTTTCTTCAAGAGCGTCGTAATCCACCACAGTGACATCATCAATGTCAGGAACCGTCAAAGCAGTCATGACGTTCATGTACGGATTATCGATATCCACTCCACGGATCTCAGATCGCCTCACATACAACAGGAACTTCTTCAGGGCTGACGTGTGTGCCAAAACAAAACATATATGTCAATAATCTGTCTAGAAAGCTTTGTGTGCATGTTTTGTTTGTTGTGTGGGAAGTTACAGAGCTGCATACTCACCCACACAAGAGCGGTTGTTGACGGAAAGCTTCATGAGATGAGGACATGAACAAGACACTGTGCGGTTGTAATCAATGAGACAAAGGTGGGAGCAAGGGCCTCTTCCATCGTTTCCCTCGCACGGGTTTGAGGCTGAAAAACCCAGGGACACACATTTAAACCAGGGAAAGAAAACACACGAAGGAGAAAATCAATATCACATACTATGAATTGTTTAAGGAGAGCAGCTCTTAAAAGCAGCCAAGAACAACAGCCATGAAGCAACGAAACAAAAAAACAGTTACTGTACAGCGAAAAAACAAGAGATTTAGTTTTCTTGATGAGGTGTGAGGAGTGAGAGCTCAGATGTCTGCATTTAAAAAAGCAACATAATAATGGGTGCAAAATAAAAGATTGCAATACCACTAAGAAAACATTCATCTTAACTCCAGGATAAAGGGAAGAGATGAGGTTGAATAGACAGGGCTGACAGCTCATGTCTTCTGCCTTCAGTGATCCTCTTGAAAGCACAGCACATTTAGACCTTTTGTACGATTCTTTGTAGAGAGGCTACTATATTTCAACAGAAGGTAATGTTCAGCAGGCAGATAATGGCCTAAAGGGCACTGGTGCGAATAGTCAATTAACCATCAGATCTTTCTCAGATTGCTTTGATGGTAAAAATCCTCCTGAAAACATCTACTCAAAAGTTGAGATGAGGATGAGCAAGATTGCTGTCTGTCATCACATAGTATCATCATCTTGTTTGTAATAGACTGTAATTTATATTTAAGGCTGGTTAAAGTCTTCCCCACGACTTTGGGGAAGTCGTGGCCTAATGGTTAGAGAGTTGGACTCGTAACCGAAAGGTTGCGAGTTCGAGTCTCGGGCCGGCAGGAATTGTAGGTGGGGGGAG